>JAIPRK010000098.1:0-13862 GCA_025469195.1 Chaitophorus viminalis | reverse complement strand
TTTGCAAGTTATTTTGTAGATAAAAATTCATAAAATTTTTTCTGTTTATACTTAAGGTTCAAAATTTTGACACTAGTTTGTCCATAAGCTAATCTTCAAAAATATATAAAAAAATTTCTACCGGACTTAGAGGAAAAAATTTTATGACTTTTTTAAATTTAAATTTTTACGAAATTGCATTATAATTCAATTTAAATATAAAATACTGTATTATTATATACACATTTTAGACAAACATATTAACTCCATTCAGAATCGTTATTCGTATACAATGATATCCATCATTGCATTCAAATTTAACAAATCTATTGCAATAATGACCTATCCTATAAACGAGGTACACTCCACCTCCAACTGTACAGCAAAGCGAGGCCCACCTGTTCTTTTTTTATAGTGCTAATCAAATGCATCTCTACCCGTCATCTATGTAAAAGGTATTGACGTTTTGGATTTTATAAATCATTCTTAAAATGGAAAAAATGTAATTGAGTCCAGACTAATTCGATTCGAAAGTAATATATGTATCCTACCTACTAGTGACTGATATGATGATAAACAAACCGTTGCTTCACATTTGTATTTTCGGTAACAAATAATGCATGACACACACTTATCTTTCTTATTGGTCAAATTGTACACGTTAATATTTCTCTTTTTTAAAAAAGTTTTGCAACGTTCAATCAATATCATTGTCACTTCTATTCTTGAACAACATACATAAAATTAAATTAAAATAACGAAACAACGTTTTAGCATTCACGTGTACCGAAAATATATGCACAAACTATATTATGTACATAGTTTCTAAGCTAATAAGTGCTTACAGAAATTAGTTTATAACTCATTAATTAATTAAACTACTTTTATTATTTAAACATTTTCGATATTTCACCATTCAATTTATGCTGTATAGGTACAATAAATTTCCACAAACAATAATTTATATGGTTTGCGGTACGTGGAAAAATTTATGGCAAACCTTAGATTTTTTTTAAATTTTTTTGCATGCTGCAGCAGTATTCCAATTCCTTCACAGTGAACATGATAATATTATAATTGTGAGTACATACCAAGACTGCCATACAGACATGTTGCAAGACACCAAACGATATCAAACCACCCTTTTAGCGGAAAAATTAAAGTTTTCACAGCTGAAACCAACTGACCTATTTAATGTATTTATTTATTTATTTATTAGAATTAATGCATTTTTATTATTTATTATATTTATTATATTTTTATATTTATTTATTAGATTTAATGCTCCTATCATCAAGCCCTGCAACTTTATCATTCCCTAGCAAACGCATAACCTCTGATAATTTATGTTCTACCGTGCAAGATAATAACTAATAATAATAATTAATAAGTTTTTACTAATAACCAAGTATAGTCATCATTAACCATTCAATTCCAAGTGCACCCACTCGTCACATAAAACCGAGCATAAAACCTAACAGATTCATTGGTTTATTAATTTGGTTGGACCATAGACGTGTAGGTACTTTTTGGGATTAAGGCCTTCTAACAGTGTGTACGAAAATTAGATTATAAATCCAATATTATCACATTAATCTTATAAAATACTGTAACAACTGTGTTTTATAATAAAACATATGGAAAAATATTTCAAGACAAGGCTAAAAACATGCATTTAAATTTTAAATATAAATATAACAGCTGGTTTCTTACTGGTGGCCGATAGTTTTTTTCATAAATAATATTTTTTAATTTGATGGTTTCGTATTCTTACCATTCCGTTCCCGTAAACTGTAAAGGAACCGCACAACGTTTAATAATATTTTTGAGTACTTAAATGCAAACGATTTTTTTTTCAAATATTCTATTATTACACTAATAAAATTTGAAATAACTCATTTTTAATTGAATATGAGTTGATAATAAGAAGTAGAATATCTAATTGCGCCAAGCGTAACGATTGTAACACCTTTCTTGTCCGTTCTTTTTAATGTTTGCAAAACCAAAATGTAAACGACGTTAAACAATAATATTGATTTTAATAAATGTACTGTATACTTTGTTTCAATAGAAAATAAAATCTCATATTAATATAGTAGCTGCAAAAATGTCAACTACATTTCCTCCATCTTGACATACATACCTATACTTAAATATAATTATTGGCAAATATTTTAATGCACAACCAATATCTAAAGACCTTTCGTTATCGTTCAAAAACGATTTTTTACTTTATAAGATACAATCTGTCTATGGAATTTTTTGGTCCACTGGAATAAGGAAATGTAATTTCCGTCGATGGTGGGATGGCTGATGAGTCTTTTCATTAGATACGGCAATTTAAAATATGATTCGTTGGGTAGAGCACAACTTATGTAAAAATTCCCCATTTTAAATCAAACATTATTTTACCCTTAAAAATAGCAGTGAAAGAAACTATTAAATTAAGTGTCAAAAAGAACTAGCTATAGTATGAAAATTAATTATACCATAGTTTAAAAATGTTAAACTTTTTCACAAAAATCATTTACAGAATTTGTGAATTTGACGGTATATTCAAACAGTAGGTATTTGTAATTAATTGCCGTTTAAATATCACAGTTATGAAACACTCTACTATTATACTGTAATTAGGAATTGCCTGAATAAAGTACACACATCATAGCAAGTTCCAAATTTTTAACTATACTAATACTATTAATAATATAATATCTTTTTTAAATTATTCTTAAGAACGTATACCACATTATTAAACTTATTTATCTTCAAAAATTATATTTTTTAATTTTTAATCGTCACTAATATATTTCCAATAAAATTTTAAAAAAAAATTCCTATTTTCCAACGTTACAATCGATATAATTAATGCGTGCACATAATTTTAGTACTATTACATTTAAAAAATTAAATTTTTATTATCGAAACATATTAGTTAGTATGGATAACTTAAATTTAAAAGGTTTTTGTGTAATACCGTAAAGTAGTAAATGAACCGGAACAAAAACGGTTTTATAATCAGTATAGTACACGTCTAAGTAGATGGATGAAAAGGTTACGTTTAAACAGCGAGTTCTTATAAACTCAACTCATAGATAACAGGACAAAGATAGATAAATTTTGAAATCTGATTGGTTTTTGTTATTCTAAATAGTAAATATACCTAATTAATTCAGTTTTAATATTTTACTGTGGCACTGTTATTCGATATCTCTATCGGTCAGTATATATTTTTAAATGCACTTAATTCAGTAGTTCGATGAAAAATTAGTCAATATCATAATGTGTAACATCAAAGATGTATTCATTTTATACATTAGATAATATTTTTAATTGGTGACATTTTCTGTTTTAAATGACTCACTCCTTTGACGTAATAACCTTGGACGGAATACTGGTGGTTAATCATGATTAGACATCAATTGAACTTTGTGTAAATCATTGCAGTACTACAAATTATAATTTATATAGATACACCTAGCAGTCCTAGTGGAATTAATTGTATTATGCGTCAAAGCAATGATGAATCATCACTTTTGAAAAACAGTTCTAAGTGAAGTTCGGTACAACATAATGTGTACATTAAATAAATATAATAAGCGTTTTACCTACCATAATTATAACTCCAATGTTTTGAATATAATAAAGATATTCAATATCTAAGCACTCAAGTTCAAATCTAAAAATAGAAAATTAAGCACTGTAATTTTAACTTTCTAGCTGTAATGTTATTATAAAAAAAACAAAAAATATAAATACATAAAGTATCTACTCTTTTTTCTCAAAAACTAAATTTTCTCCAAAAACTTGAATAATTATGGTTTTCAGATTTTATATTTAATATTAAAATAATTATACTCTTAAAACTTAACGAGCCTGTATTCAATTTTCATTAATAAAACAGTTTTAATTGTATAGAATTTAATTTAAAGAAATTATAATCCACAACCTTTATGACAACGATTAATTTTGCAGTAATTTAAACTTCAAAAAAATATTAAAAACTACCTTGGCCAATTCTTTAGTTTTATATTGTTAGTATATAACATATATAATATATGTGTGGCACATGTTATAGAAAAGTTTGATTTTAAATATTTTAGAAGTATTAATAAATAATAATATTATTATTGAATGCGATTTCATTTGACAAAATTCGAAAGTTTTCAAAAAAAAAACCTTTCTTTAAGTACTTTTGAATTCAATTTTTGATCCGATAACTAATACAACGCTTTTCTTAAAAATAAATGTTGTTTTAAATATTTATCAGCTAATATTGTTACTAAAAGAAATACAATTTCAAAAAGTTAACAACAAAATCTACATGTAACGAATAACGATGTTCTAAATTACCATTGTGACAACTAATATATGTAATTAATTATTTTTTTTTTATTTAGTAATTTACTATATATATTTTATATCAATTATGATATTTAAATTGATTTTTCTTTACCCAATAACCACAGTCATAATTTTCATGAATCATGAACAATACGTGTGATTTATTAACGTATACGTCTACTCGTATTATTTTATATTTATATTTTTGTAACTTGTATACCACTACATAACCGACTTGTTACCTACGAGAAGTTGATATATGTGGACAAATATCAATAGAGTTCTAAAAATATATATTTTTTATGCGTACATTGTACATCTTAAAAGAAAATTCATTTATTACCAGATTAGAGACTTTGTTAAGATCCCTACTTACTTTTTTAAAAATACATTTACACTTTTGTAATAAATAACGCCAGAAAAATAAACTTGAAACTTTATGAAAATACCCATTCCACGTAGATGAATGTATATTTGATAGCAATGGTTTACTTTTAAAATCAAATCCTATTAATGAAAACTTATGTTCGTTCAATTGAGCACACGACGTTAAGACTTATTGATTTATTTGTCAAAAATCGAATACAGAGCCTACAGAGCAGTACACCCTATAATAAATAAATGTATAATGACATAACAATAAAATGCCAACAAAATATTTAATAATGAATAGAAAATGTATAAAACACTAAATAAACACAATGTCACAGACGTTTATGGAACTTTTAATTTAAAATAAACATAAACATTGTTCTAGTAATAATATTAACATTGTTGTAAATTGTACAACTCAGTACTCTAACTATTTAAGCAACTATATATTGTTACAATTATGTATCTAATTAGTAATCTGTATAATATGCCGCACACTTAAGCTTGAATCCATAAACACATGAGAAACGTTATCAAGTATTTCATAAAATTGTATTTTTTTATCATAATTATTTGTTTTAACTTGATTTTAAATTTCAAACAACATTTTTCAGTCATTAATAAAAATAACTAATTAATAAAAATGTTTGACATCTGTTTTTATTTAATTCAGATGCTATCAGATGCTATATGGTCTGGATTTTGAGGAGTTATATGATTTAATATATCATAAATATTGCGTGAATTTCAATCAAATTGCAATCTATATACTATATAGATAAACAGTTATATTCAGTTTGAAATTACATAGTCTACTGATTGTTTCGATTGTTAATTCAATTGTAGTACATTTTAAATTATTTTTAACACAATAAGTACCTTTTCAATATTATTATAAGTCCATTGAATTAACTAAAATGTTCTTATGATTTCAACGAGAAAATAATACAGAAATTAGTTGGAATAGAAAAGTATTAAAAGTATACACACACATATATTATATACGTAATGAGCTTACATTTCTATCGCATTATTATTTTAATAAAGAATCCCAAGAATGTTTTTTGTCTAATATTTTTTTTTCTTACGGGTTATCATAATATATACTTTTACCATTGAGGAAAACTAAGTTGATGTAATGAAGTCGTTGCTTTTCACAAGACTCCATAAGCACTAGCTACATCTATAGGTAGTAAGTACTAACTACCAATATATTGGTATATATTATGAAATAAACCAATAAATGAATTTTAACTATATAAATAATAATATAATATCTCAATTATAAGTTGATATCATATTTTGCTCATTGCAATCATTATTATAAATGTAAAATATTATATAATGTCACATGGATTTTATTGAAAAATGTATACGTTAATTCATGTAATAGTTAAATTAATGCATTTTAAATTAGGTATAAATAAATACAGACGATACATATTATATATATATATATATATATATTTGACATTAAACTGATAACTATTTATGGATTCATAATCTTACGCTCATTACGTACATGTCAATATCCGATTAAACGGTTAAATTAAATGTTTAAAGACGCCTCAAAACAGTCGAAACCGATCATAGTCAGGAACGACCAAAACACCAGGTATGGTAAATAATTATTCTAAATCGTAATCACTCAGTACATTGCAGCCGAAGGACATCAAATAAACGCATATAATACGACGTATAGAATAGCCAACTCCAATGAACGAATATTGCACGTATAGTCGGTCGCACGGTTCCAATATTAATATTGTTCACTGCTAACGACGTAAATGACCAATTCATATCCCCAAAAAAATAAATGATTTCATACCATAAAACGAATATATCCACGTGCTACTTAAGTATATAACATACATATATTATTATAGCCGGTCGGTACTCGAATGCAAACTATTATAGCTGCTGTTTCCTGCTCATTTCAGAACAGACGCTAGTCCAAAATATTCCACTGCTCGTATGATATAATAATACGGCCACGATCGAAATGGATTTGCGCTACGAAGTCTACATACGCAGAAATCTGCGGCGAAAATAGACGCACACGAACGTCTAATGGAAATCATTTGTATATTTAAACTATCCCAAAATACCAATAATAATGTAATACATGATAAAAGATTCATAAGTTGGCGTAGTGGCGTCTGCTATTGTGCTTTTGTAAACTCGATTTATCACAGTTAAATATTTTTATATTATACATGACTATGTAATTGTATACACCAAAAAAATAATTGCAAATCATTTAATTATTGGATATCACCAAGACTTCAAGAAAAGCGAGACTAACCACCGGTAATTAAGACCAATACTATTGTCAATCTAAAACCAGTATTAAAAGCAAAACACTTACACTCGACAAAAATTAACATAAAATCAATAACCTCTCTATATATTGCACTAAGATTCTCTCCAAATCGTTTATTGAACACGATAATAATTACCACCTTTCTGTATAAAATAATAATGGGCACCACTATACAGTGTTCTTTGCCAAGACGAATGAAATTTCCGTTTTTCAATAATTTTATATATATTTATTTCCTAGTACATACCTTTGCAACGTAAGTTTATAATGCTATTATCATAAAAGTAACCAAGATGTTTAGTCTCGGCCATGACTCTTCTCACTTAAATATTGTTAAATAGATTGACTTAGTTGAATGAAACATTGTTGTTAGTATGTACTTTTTTTTAATAAATTATAATAGAATTTTCAAAAATGTAATAACTAATAATCAATATTTCTCAATGTTTAAACACTTAAATATAAAATTCAATAGTACTCAATCTCCGAAAAGTAATGTTCTAAAATCTAATCATCATTGCATCATATACTAGAATAACCGAGAGAATAACTAAGCGATATGGTTGCAACATTTTAAGAAATTATATTTATTTATTTAAAACAAAATTTATAAAAAAAATAACAATATTTATAATAAGCGAAAGTGATGTAACTGATGTTAGCTGTTGATTAAGTTTTGGGTGAGGGGGTCATCCAATGGTGGTACTTTAGCAAACAAACATTATAAAATAGTAAACAATCTAGAATTGAATCGTTTAATAATGTTTCCTTCTTTTAATATTAAACATTACTTCTTAAACAAATATTATGCTAAGTGAATAAAAAATAAATGTTTCTAGTTATTCAATAATTCTTTTTTTTTAAGTGCTTTTATCAATAATTCAAAATAAAACTTTTCAAATTGTATATAAATAAAGGGAAATAATTTAGGTCTTTTGTATTTCAGTTGTATATCAATTAATTAATTTAATGCATTCATTTTATTAGTACCGATAGATAGCAAATCTTTAAATTGAGAAATAATAATTCATAATTTAACAGAAAGTGAATAGATCGAATAATGAATAATTGAACTTGAAAGTGATGAAAAAAATACAAAGGTTCTTTTTATTGCAAATTGTAATTGTCTAATTAGATTTAAATGAAAATTTCTCGTCTCGTCTGTTTAAAATAAGACAAATCATTTATAATTTATGATAATAAAAGATTTAATTTTTTTTCATTATTATCTACTCAGTCTCGGTGTACGATCATAAATGCCGAAAACTTGTATGTATAAATATAAGTATATTTAAAATTATAATTCACCTAGTTAATTATTCTTCTCGTTATTCTTATTTTAATTGTTTACAGAACCTATTGATGAACCAATACATACACGTCGAACACTTTTGAATACAACATAAAAAACTACTATATTATTCTCTTTGGGTAAGTATTTTATATCTCTCGTCAATTGATTTTAAGAAAATTTCAAGCATACTAATATAGTATTACATGCACCAATGTGTATTATTTAACCTGAACTATTAATATAAAATAAATAGGTACAATGTGACATCACTTCAATAACTCTAATATCCTTCCGTATCCAACCGTAACATGCCTCGCCATGCGGACGAGTAAACGTACATATCATCAATAAAAAGAATTCTTAACATTCGTGTGTGTTAACCTATATAATATTATGTATATAATATATATATACGATAGTTACGCGTAACTATAGGAATCACTTAAAAGTATAATGCCTTCCTCTGCCCCATTAGACGAGGTCACAAGACCTACGTCTGATACCCGATGACTCCCATGACGTATCACGTATACCCGTTATACATTCGGAACCTGTAGTCTGGAATTCTAGATAATAATAATACGTACGTACAATGTAATATAGAATAAACTTATTAAATGATACCTGCAGCTGATTATAGTTCCGCGTGTTGTGACGAAGGTGATAGAAACTTTAAAAGATAGAAACTTAGTAATACTTTTTACAGTGTACATGCAGCGTATTGCTCGGGAAATTGGAATAGTTACATCAGTTTAATATCAGTAATAAACGCTTATAGGAAATTATTAGTACAGGTAATTTCATACGTGATGGGTTGAAAGTATATACATGACGAAGATAGATCGGAAACGAATAAGTCAATAAGATATCTTCTTAGGATTCTCTACTCATTCCTCACCCCTCGAACTCTTCAAATAATAATGTGCCGTTGTTCGTAGGTGTTTATTATAGTTAATTGAGTGACTACTACTACACCGAATACAGCCACCGAGCGAGCATTAAATAATGTTTTCGAAGAATCGTGATTGACAAAATTGATGACTTAATCTTTATGGACACAAACTTAGGAAAATCAAACCAATTTTTTTTTTGCAACAATACGGACGTTATAACCTTAAGAAAAATCTACGGTAAATCGTAGTACAATAAACGGTTGGGCAAATTAATAATCACTCGAGACGGGATAGTTAGGATAAATTTCCAGTACATGTATACACGTGCTACGACAATGATAAATCGGAAACGAAAAAGGCATTTTAATAGAACCCTACCTCCTTCATCATCCACTGTCAAGTTGGTACAATAGTGTACCAGGGAAATTTAATATTATGTAGGTGTTTTTAATAAATTTAAAAGGTACAACTTTGATATATATTAAACTATAAATGTTAATACTGAGTATGCATACAACCGCGGGGCGAGGGTTAAGTAACATTTGCGTCTTGGTAATGTTTGAGGTTATCGAAATTGACGACTTAATCTCAACGGATGCCTACTAAATAAAAATAAAAATGACAATATTTGTTCGTAACCGTGGACGTTCAGCCGACGGCAACACATGCATACATACACACCGAGTATTATTTCTCGTTCCTTCTGGGGATTCGCGGTCAACTTAAATTAATAAAACATGATTGTTAACTTTGCAAATTTGCACGTTTATAGAAGAGTGCAGTTTTACCTGGTGCGTCGTCTAACTGGACGTGAACGGCGAACGGGATGACGACGACGGGACTTATCGTGGAAAGTCAAGTGCAATCGTAGGAGACGAGCACGTGCACGGCGGGTACGCGCATCCGGTGCACATGTGCGCACTTAATACGGTTGCGCGAGTGTCATTGGCTACTGTCGGTATTACTATTATTTGTATTACAACGACGACGACGCGCGCGTGTGTCGGACCGTCGTCGCAGGGGTTGCAAGCAGAAAACGGGGAAAGAAAGAAAAAAATGAAAAAATATTAGTTGGGTATACTACGACTTATTTAGCGGTAAAACGTTTGCTCACACGCGCACACACGTACATACACACGCACGCGTTTGAACGAGCAGAGACGACGACACCGCACAGCACCGCCGCCGACCACGGACCGACGCTAAACGTTGAGGCGCGCGGATCCCGCCAAAGCAGCCGTTGCCGTCGGCGCCGTCGCCGACGCCGACGCTGCACCGCGGCTAATACACGTTTTTACTCGCCGCCTCATCACCACTCGCACCGCGTGCACGCGCGCATCGTGCCCACCCGCGTCGACCGGAAATGCATCGCCACCGACACGACACCGCGCGCGTCCGGAAACAACAAGCGCAGTCCGCACACGACAAATTCCGATGCACGCGTGCACTATTGTCACGCCGACAAATCCTACAGAACGGCAAAAAAGCTTCGGTTTACGTGTACCATACCCTGTTACGCGTCATGTCAGTGTAATATTATTTATTGCCTGTTCTCTATCGCGATTCAACTCTCAATTTTCTCGTTATAGATAAGTTGGTGAACACACCAAGTCACATGTAACCCCCAATCATCGATATTCAGCCCCCCCTGGTTTATTTTGGACTAATGAACATTATTGTTTTAAGGGAATTTTTTTTTTTTTGATTATGACTTAGTTAATTTCCGTTTATGTAATTGTGTTGCTATTGCCTAGTTTGTAAATATTTATAAATACGGAAAAAACTTTGAACAAACGGTTCGAAATAAATAATTCTAATATTTAATTAATTTTTTATGAATGATGAGTAATAACTATACACTCAAGGTTTAAAACAAAGCACAACCATGTTCTCAAATACGGAATATTGCCAATGCATTTCTTTTCCTCTAGCATCTTAAATTAATGTAAATATTTATCATAATATAATAATAATTGTACATAATATATTAAATAATACTGAACCTCAAAGTAATTCGAAAACAATTGTTCAAAATCATTTTTAAATTCAAACAAAATATATAAAACCGCTAATACCAGTTCTATCTAACAGAAGTATCCTACCCAACGCTTATATTCCATTTTTCCATTGGATAATTTTTTTTATTTAATTAATTTACTTCTAAAATTTTATAGTACAACTTTTAAGTTCGAGAACAACTCACATATTGGTATTTAATCTATTTAACTTACTTTATAATTTTATCAGTAATTACTAATTTCACTAAACATTCAAGAGTAAATGATAATAGAAAAATTAAGAAATTATTGTGAATTTCGACCCACAACCATTTACATTTATTTTAAAACATGGATGATTTCCTGTTAAATAACTTGAGAATTGTACGCCAAATTAACCTTGTATACTATTAAATATGGGATCGAGAATTGGATGATTTAACTCGGCCAATTTTTGTTTATAAAAGTTTTGAAATACGCCAAAACCTATTGTCATAATGTTTATTAACGATTATATATTTTGTTGTCTGTCATTACTCATTAATACTATACCTATCCATGCTACCCAGTACCCATATTTTTAATTCGCCGATTTTATCTCCGCACAATACTTCGAATACAAACATTTTATATAGAATTTCTTAATTTTTATTTTTAATTTTTTACTTCATAACAACTAATAGTAATTAACTATAAAAATGTCCCTTCTTACTGCAAACCATCGACTGATCGACTCGAAAACCATCGACTCTAAAACGATTCAGAATTTCTTTGACAAAACAATCCCATATTTGTACAAGATATTATATTATTAGACAACCAGTGACTGCCTGTAACTACCCTCTGTGACGCCCTTGGTGAATTTTATTTTAGGGCTTATTTTAGTTTTATTTTATAGGTATAATTTTTATATAAATATAAATCAAATGTGTTAATCAAAATACTGCTAAATTTTTAAAATAATTGTATCTTTATATAGTTAGTGAGTTATAATAGATTATTGATAATATGTAAGTCTTGATTTACAAAATATAAAAACAAACCTATAAAATACGTTTCTTATTATATACATGTAATTTAAAATTACCATTGTCATTAATATTACAGTTTTATCTTTTTTCTTTCTAGCCTTTGTTACTGCAAAATCTTCTATAATGTCATCATAGCTAATTGAATTGCTAGTTTCAAATTTAATTGATAATATTTCCAAATGTGTAAGACATTCCTGTCCTAACGTTGAGTATAGATAGTTTTATTTATAATTTTTAGTTAATTAAACTTCATTCACAAGAAGCCACGGTCACTGGAAGAGTAAAAAAAATTCTTAGGGCTATTTCTATGTTAAGGTATATATTTTTAAAAGAATTAGAATGTATCACGTTGATCAGTTCCAATGAAGATGTTGTATTTAAATCGGAAAACAGTGACAACGCTTGTGGTTTGAAACATATTAATTCTCAAACTAACTGTGTTCAATTTAAATCATTTGAATATTTTATTGCTAAATCATATCCATATTTTTTTACTATATCATCTGATTGATGATATAGGAAATGGTGGCTTAATATTCAAAATTAGAAATTTTAATAATTTTAATAATTTTAATTATTATAGCCATTCGTCATGTGTGCCAATATGGCTATAGGTTTCATACACGCAAAAATAAAATACATATCAGTAGGTATACTCGTATATTATAGTATAAAAGTAAAAGTATTAAACACTAATAAATAAACATCATCAATGCAGAATCCAGTATGCAATTGTTGTGTATTACACATTTACGCTTGATTCTAATAAAGCATTAAATAATTTATGAAAAAAATATATTTTATAAAAAAAAAACAATATTAATTGAACTCAAATGCGCCCCATACTTTAACTGCACCTATGGCTAGCCCATTTCGCCATTTTTCGCCAACCTCTAGCTACGGCACTGTAAGGCAACTGAAATCATGTACAAAAAAAATTCTACTCGTTTAACATGAATTGGGAGTGATTAGCAATCATTTGCACTTGCAAATGACTCAGTCTGCATGCGCTCTGGAATTTTCGAGCACTTTTTGTAATGATTTCACGTCATAATATTATTATAACGTGATCGAGGTAATATAACGACAGAGTGCTCTGGACTAATATTTAATCAGCAACAATTCGACCGTGCAGGATAATATGTCATTTGCGAAATAGCCAATAGGTAACAATAATAATAGTTATAAATCAATACGAAAACCAAAATTACCCTTTTTGAGGAATGACGGAACAAGAATTTTTGCGTCGGGTGAAGATGGTTTCAATGGGGTGTCATACATGTGTGAAATGTGTGTTACCTAGTGTTACGGGCTCTTGGCTAAGGGAGAGGAGAGCAAAGTATTAATAAAATTAGTAATATTATATACACACGATGGTCGATGATACGATGATCATAGATTATAATTATAAATGAATGATATTTAAACGATTTTATTATTTTAGAATATAAATATGAATCATATATCTGTATGTAATTCAATTTTATTGAATAGGTTAGTAAGTAAGTTAATGAAATTTCAAAAAAAAAAAAAAAACGGGTGGGCCTCACTTTGCTGTACAGTTGGGGGTGGAGTGTACCTCGTTTATAGGATAGGTTATTATTACAATGGATTTGTTAAATTTGAATTCAA
>JAIPRK010000097.1:185771-407764 GCA_025469195.1 Chaitophorus viminalis | reverse complement strand
TGTGTGTGTGTGTGTGTGTGTGTGTGTGTGTGTGTGTGTGTGTGTGTGTGTGTGTGTGTGTGTGTGTGTGTGTGTGTGTGTGTGTGTGTGTGTGTGTGTGTGTGTGTGTGTGTGTGTGTGTGTTATAATCACGTCACCTTTTCTATGATTTGTTTACGTGCAGATAAACTCGACCATTAACGACATGTCGAACTTTGATAAACGGTGAATACTAGTACACATTTATAATTATACATATTAATTTATGTATATTTGATTGTTGACGTGGAAGTTGTAGGAATATATTATATATTATATGTATATATTCAAGCGTGCTCGGGATGTACACGCACGACGGAAGGTCTGATATTCACATTGTTCTATAGAACGCATTGTATTCGAACAGTCTGTGGCTCGACTAACTTCGCACAGCTAACGAAAATCGCCTTGATTTATGAATTGTAAACAAATTAATGTATTTAAACGGTGTTATGTGGTGGTTTTTTAGTGGAATTTAACTTTTAATGTGTGTATTTTCCGAGGTATTTTTACCCGAATACATAAACATAAAAGAAATAGGTGGGAACGGGGCTTAATTGATCAAAAAAAATTAATTTGAATTTGAAATTCCCCAAAATGCTTGAAGAAATTACAGAACCTATTCCAAAATTAAAAAAATTATTTTTTATTATCATTATTTATTTTAATTTTAATTCATGGGAAATTATTTATAATTTCACTATGATGAATTATTGAAAATTTCGAACAAAACATTTAGTTGTGTAAGTTGAAAATATTTTGAGTAAGGTCCCAAAGGTTAATTATTTGATACCAAATTAATTACCTAAATCTCCACAGAATTTTACGAGATATCCTTTTGTTGTAGTATTATCGTACTTGTTATTTTCTTAAAACTCAATTATTGTTATATTCGTATGATATTTTGAAACTTTGTAAATTTTATATTTAGAGTTTAGACCTGATAAGTTAAAATTAAAAATAGTAATTCATTACCTAACGATATGTATTAAATTTTAAACTGAACAAATGGGATATTTTTCTGAGATGGGTTTTTAATTTTTCAGTAGAAAATTGCGGAAACAGTCAAATTTACCTCACGACCGCTTATATTTATTTTGAAGAAATAATTTTGTGTTTAATGACATGGAATGTGTACGCGAAATTTACCCCAAGAAATTTTACCAATCGTTTATTTTTTTGTTTTTCAAAAACTATAGGGCACCATATCACCGACCGCCCATGTATACACGAAACTCTTGTGTACATATACACATAGATAGTCCATATGACGGTCTCTGGAAGCTAAGCTTCAAACAAAATTTGAAATAAAACAAAATTTCATCATTACCCTGAACATTTTTTTTCTTTTTCTTACATTTTTTGAGTTGAATGTTTAACTAAAATATGTATACACATAATGATTTGGTGATTTGTTAAGCAAGCTTTTTTATCGTAAAAATGCATAAATTTGATTTTTTTTTATATTCTAGTTAATCTATAAACTATATTTCCACTTTTTTATGAAAACCTAAGTACCTATATCCTGTAGCTATACAAACTTTGTTTTTTTTTTTTCAAATGGGTATCTCATATTTACAGATTTTCTATGCCAAATAATATTCAGTTAATTTTTAGAGAACTTTTAATGTATCTTAGTCATATTTCGGACAAGCATTTTTGGAATAATGCAAATAGGAAGTGAATGCCTTTAATCAATTAGGTATTTGATTCGATTTCTTTATGTAGCTTCAACATTACGCAGATGTAAAATTATGTGGAACCTGGTAAGTACGTATTAATGTACTACGTCTAAAAAAGTAACATTGATAAATACCGCTCAAAGGTCGGTTTTTGCAGATAACAGATAACTGTCGCATTATTTGATTCAACGTCTATACGCATAGGTATGACATTATAATGTATTAACATTACATAATAATCAGTTGTATAGGTACATGTTAATTATTATCATCTGTAATTAGTGCTTATATTAAATTCGCAATCTTAAATCAGCAGAAAATAACGCTGAAAATTACATCAACACAATATTATATAAGTACTGTTATAGGAATATTTTCTTAATACTTAAATTAAAATAATTCGAAAACTACTCGTTCGAATTCGTTCTATAATTTTATATTCTGTAATTCATGATAAAAATGTAATTTTTGTAAGTAAGAAATTATGGAATGTGCTTAAATCCGAAGATATATATATATATATATATATATACACCTGCAAACATTATCCATATTCCAATTTGGTATTTACTAAAAATGTTTGATGATTTTCTTATGTTATAGGCTTATTTTAATAGCTTTATGTATTATAACGTGTTTTTTCAAAGACATATTATATTTTTTTAAGACTATTAAGTATATTATATATATATATATATATATATATATATATATATATGTATGTATTTGTAATAAAATATAGTGCGTATATTGTAATAAATTGTTCTTACAGAACAGTCGTTATAGTAGGAATAGTACTTATTTAAAAAACCTATTACAACTTTTAGTTTTATTTAAATTAGATTAAATTAAATCAGTTAGTTCAATGTTGTTTGAGCTATGATTGTATAGATGTATATTATCTATGTCTGCAAATACTTGACAAAGTAACTGTTACTTCAAAATATGTGGACTATGGTTGAATTTTTAGGGGGACTATAATAATCCAATGTAAAATAAAACGTACAGATAATTAAAAAAACAACGAATAATATTTCAATAAAGAGTCGATTTGGGGGGGGGGTATTAAAATATTTAGGGGAGCTAAGCCCCCTTAAGATAAGCCCCCCCCCCTCCGTTGTCCGCCTATGGACTTCAATCTCCCTCGAATTTCAAACGTCATTTGCGGGGCTATGCATAATTTCGCTCAATCTCCAGGCCCACAGGACAAATGAATAAAAGCTATCTGAAACCGTTTCGTGGTACAGCCGGCAGATTACATTATGGGTTACAGTTAAACCCTCCTCGTATGTGTATATATTTCAAGCATTGGCACCGATGGAACTTGCCAAGACGACTTCATCGGTAACGATAAATTGTGTGCATGTGCGTGTATATGAATGGGTTGAGATAGAATATATTGTAGCATTTGTCAAGATTAAAGAAAATACAAGTGAATTCACGTGTCGATAAATTTCGACGTTGACCGTCATCACGAACACCACTACCATCACCATCACGTCGGATCCACGATTGCGTTAAAAATTTATAACGCACGATATTATATTATATTACCTATACCAAGATCGTATTATTATTAAAAGCCGCACATATTTTAATTTTTCAAAAAATTTAAATAATGATTGATGTGCGCACGCACATACACGTTGACCTAAATCAATATACGTTTAACGGATACGCCCACATAATCTATATAGCTGATCATTCCTACACGGTCTGATGTTTTCAATCTTTCTCCCGTTATTATCTCTCTCATTCTCTCTCTCACTTTCTTTCTCTCTCACTCCCTCTTTTTCTCTCTTATACTGTTTCTCTCTTATCGCGCTCTAACGAGAAGTCGAAAAAAAACTGTCTTCTTGTCGGCTCTATTGAATAGGCACTTAACTGAACTGCACAAACCACATAATGCACGTATATCATTATGATTATTGTTTTTATTTTGATAGCTAATTCAGTTTCCCGGTATAACCATTGTTTTCGATCAAATCGAACTAATGTAAAAATTGATTTGTTCGATTAACCTTCGATAAAAGTTCTGCAAGTAGACTTTATACACAATATTTTACCAAACAATGTTTGCCGAAAGTGAAATAAATCATAATAATATATCGTTTACGACCTTTGCAATAGTTCCTCTTCAAATCTCACGTACGCACACCGCACACCAATAATTATTCGATTGAGGCCTGTATTACATTTTAGGTGCCAATAAGCGCATGTACCGTGAAATGTAGTCATATTAACTTTCGACAATACTTATCGGACTGTACAAGCATATTGACAGTACCACCCTAACATTAAATACGAACGCATAATTTTAAAGATGGCGAATAAACCAATCAGGATTGAGAATTCAACCTCACCAACACAACAAATTATTTTTATATAGAATAAATATATTTAAGTTATTATACGTATAATATAAATACATTTATCAATTTGAATGAAAAAAACTAAAAAAATTCCACGTAGAGATAAAAATAAAATAAAATAATAAATATCTTGAGTTTACCGGAAATTTTGATCCATAAAATATTTACACGTTATACAACAATACAATTGATATTATTAGTAAATTGTACATCGAAAATTATATTTTAAAAGTTGAGAACTATATATCTCTATATAAAATAAAATATAATAGAATGACTTACAAATTCAGATGTATTTTTAATAATAGGTTGAACAAAATCTTTCACAATTCGCGTTGAAAGTTATAAAAAATAATAATCCTCTTTACAACTTGCAACTGTTCTGTTTACATATAGTAATATAGTTAATATTATACTATTTTTTCAGCATATTACATCGGAATAACAAAAACAAACTAAATAAATAAATTAGTACAAGAAAGCTAACTAAAAATTATAACTTATAGTTGGTTGGACATCCAAGTTAGTTAACCATGATATTTAATATATTTATAATATAACATATTTTTGTTTTCATTTTTTTTCTTTGGTTTGAAATTTGATGAATGTAATCATAACGTATACCATACTCCAAACTAATGTTTGAGGTATTTAATAACCAATAAGGGTTTCGACCGAAACCGTATTATTAAATATTTGGCATATTTAAAATATATTATAAATGATAATACAATAATACTGTCTGGAGTGTTTTGAATAGTGCTTTCACCTTTTTAAATTCAAAATTAAAAGTTTACTAGAATATTATTTCCAGTTCAATAATCGATATAGGTATTTCATGAATTGAAAATTCGAATTTATATTTAAAAATTCTATAAATGCACTGATTCAATAATATTAGAAACATTTCTTATATCTCCATACCACCATTAGGTCTCATGAGTATTTTGCTTAAGCAAATAATATTTATTTGTTTAACAACTATATAAGAACCAAACGCACGTGAACGTACATTAGTTTTATTGTAAAAGAGTGTTTAAAGAATTTCGTTATAGAAAGCTTTATAAATATTATTTGTATTATTTTACTGTATTTTATATAATAATAATAATATTGTTTTTCTCAAAAATACAAAGTTCAATAAACAGATTAAGTTATTTATGTTAAAAATGTAATAAGGGTATGTGTACAAAAACATGTATTTAACACATTAAAATTTTAAATACTATTTTTTTATTCCGATCCCTCACCAATATGACAAAACACCTAAAAAGCTATCTCGAAATGCCTAGTCGATAAACTCTTTGTTAACAATGTAGAATAAAACAATTGAACGATTAATATTATTTTAACAAATACTATTCTATATCATATCCTATTATCAAATATTTTGACAAAGAAAATCGTATATATGTGTGGACATACTCGCCTTACATGAATCATTTCGATGACATTTACCCAATCGCTTTGATTTATCGGCTCTGAATATGGCGAAAATATTCGTATGAAAACCATGATGGTCAGATGGTATACGGACCGGTCTACGGATCGTAGAAAGTTTCTATGGTGATTTAATAATAAATAATTTGACAGTCGGCCTTTATGAGCCTTTATATTTTTACAATTTTCGTCGATACAAAAACATAAACGTATGTAATGATTATCGTTTAAGGTTTTATTATATTTTTTCGAATACACAGCTATAGTTTCAACGGTGGGATGAGATTTCGTTTTGTATCACTACATTATAAAATATTTAAATCACATTCACAATCTATAATAATTTATATTCCAGTCGATTTATTCGTAATCCAGTAATTTCCAATTATTTATAACTAATTTCACATAAAAATTCCACAAACCCGGGTAATTTCATCGTATAATATTTAAAAATATTATAATTTACAGTTTAATGATTGTCAAACGATATTACCGCCGTGTATAGTGAATTCCAGCATGGTAGGTATACAATACTATAACGCTTCAAATTTTTTTTTTTACTCCTATAATTACAACGGTAGCTGGTAAGTATCTCCAGATTATTGGGTTATTAGTAATTATTTAAACATGTTCAGCTACACAAAGGTTTCCATATTATAAAAGTAATTCATTCTAATTTCGTTTTAAAAGTGTTTGGAAAAATTGTGAAGCCTAAAACTCCTATAAATATTAAATTGATTTTAAAAAGCAAGCAAATATATTTGCCTCATCATTTTTCATATCAGGTATATACATATGATATTCATGGGGAAACATACAATTAATTTCGGGAAGAGGGGGGTATGAAAATAATAATATAGTTTTTATTATAATTTTTATAAATTAATGATATTTTAATAGGTAGTTATGAAAATTAGAATTAATATTGTTTTAATATTTATATTTTAATAATAATTATTTGATTTTCTTTTTAATAAATTAAATTAAAAGACAAAATTTAATTTTCGAGGCAGATTTGCAAAATCACATCACTTATTAAGTGTTTATTTATTGAAATACTTCAATGAATTGACAAGAAGGTTAATCCTATTAGTCAATTTTGGCTTGAATAATTTTTCAAGTACAGCTTTAATCTTATTTTAATGTCGAAATCTTACATCGTAAAAATATCGACAACAATAATAATAATAATATTACACTTACACATACAGATCAATATGTTTAGTGACTTAAACGCTATATGTACAAACGTATAATAGAATCATTTTATACTATATGATACATCACGTTATTTTTATTTATTCATTCAACTATTTTCATTAAACGTCATAACATCTATAATCTTCATTTTTTCCTTACTGTTGAGTCTTATAATTACTAAATAAATAAAATAAAGCCGCACGAATGCCGAACTAACCTTACATTTCGGGGAATGGAAGACAGGGTTAAACTCTCCAAAACTTTCTCCTATACATGTCCACTGATCATATTTATCATAATATAATAAGAAAAGCTATAACGTAATAGAATAAAATATAATAAATACTCAGGTCGTGGATATTATTCATAAGCCTAATGCAACACCTATTTTATTCGAATCCTAGGGTATTGTTCCCATTATGTCAGGTCTTAGAAATTTTCCTAGAAGTTCCTAAACAGTTCATAAACTGGTCTTTTATATGTACCATCAAAATTATTCTAATTTTTTTCTTTGAAAAATAAAAAATTGAAACTTATTGAATACAATTTATATTTTAATATCCAACACAGTCATTTTATAGTGGTTTTTTTCAAAAAAAGTGTTGTTGGAAAATATTACGAATAGTTTTTAGTTAATTTTATATAATTTTTTAAAAAATCTCAATTAACCGACTGTGATATCGACCATTATAATATAAGATCATCACCATAAGAAAAATATTTGAACTGGGTAAACTTTAATTTTTCTTTAAAAATTAATGACTTCTAATATATGAAAATTTCGCATATCAAAAATTTCTAAAAATTAAATTTATAGAATGGCTAGTTTAATTTCTTGAAAAAAGTTTAAATATAATTTTAGATTTTTCAATTAAACTATCTTATTATTATTATTATTAAAAATATGTCTATAACTTTGCTGAAGTATAATAATTATTAAAAAATAAAAATAAATAAAACTTTAAAATGTTGTATAGAACAAAAGTTATTGCATTTAATAGGTCTCCATGGGACACTCTGTATACACACTAAAACACTCCACCACACCACGTAGCTCGTTAGATGTGTGAGCCGATCTCGACTACTCTGATTGAGCTACAGAAACATATCAACACAATCGTCAGGTTGTTTTAATTGAGTTTACGAAATTAAATGTTTATACTGTTCACTGCATTCGATTTAATCAATCGACATTAAATATTGGCGTCAACAACATCTATGAATAAAACAAAGTTGGTTAAAAAAATAAAAAATATCAGCAGGACTACAAACAACTATATTTTGACGTCAAGTTTGTAAAAAAAAAATTGTCTTCTATTTTTTATTTCCTTATCCCCCCCTAGTAGATTTCCGTGCGGCAAATACGTCACATCGATCCATTATGTCCTTTGCCGTCGTCGTCGACCGTGCGCAGTCCATCAGTTCTGGGCTGAATGCCCGAATCGTATTAGTCTCGACGACATTACATTACAGTGCACGATCATAATATGTTTCTCTAACTCTCTCTTACTCCCTCTGTCAGTCTGTCTGTCTGTCTGTCTGTCTATCTTTCTCTCTTTCTCTCACCCAAGATGGGACAAGATCGGCTATGTGGTTTGGCTATGCTACATATTCATCAAGAAATAGATATATCAGTTGATGATATAATTAAACGCTTTGCTTTTATAAAAAAAAGAAATACTGACTTAATATTTTAAATATTATTAATTTTTAACTATGAAGATTGTATATATATTTTTTTTTCATATACCTATGTAACTACTTTTTTCTTTTTTATAACAGCCTTTATTAAATTATTACAAAAATTACAAATCCTGATATCCTTTTTTTAGGAAAAGTAGGTGGATGAACTTCTAAATAACCCTAGTTTTGCCGCTGATCGCCCCCCCCCCTAAAAAAAAATAAGCATCTATTTACGTGCCTGTCGCCAACAATAAAAAATAAAATCACACCGTAATAATACGATCAACGGATGCATATTAGCGGTCGTGGTGGTACACCGCGATCGCGTGCGGAAATTCAAACAAATAAATTATAATTATAGGCTCTTCATTCGCGTCACGTTCTCGGTCTTTCCCTTAAACCATTTATACACACACACACACACACAACACACACACAAATGCACCCCAACTATATCAGTAAAATATTCTATGATTCAAATCTCTGGATAAAAACTTTTTTTTTTTTTTTTTAAAAAAAATAACTTGAGCTTTATTTATTCATAAAAATATCAAAGGAAAGCACAATGATTACCTGGAACAAGAACAGGAAATTATACTTTATACAAATAAAACATTAAATCCGTATTCAGAATAAAAATAAAATTAAGCTAAACTATTTTAAACTGAATAATAAGTTTGTATTTTTAAATATGTATTTATTTAGCACATAAATTTGGTAGATTGATAAATCCCACTAAAAGAAGGTAAATACGAGTACTTACATACATTTATGAATTATTTCTTATTTTATTTGTAAATGCCTAGAATGATTGATGGTTTATATGATAAATGTTTACTAATTGATAATTTATCTATGTCAAATAAATGTATTGATATACTTGCAAGGTAAGTAAGAAATATCAAATTAGAAGATTTTTTCAATTTACTTGTTGATTTTAAAGTTAACTATATATCAATATGGAGATTTTCACTATAGAAAAGTGACTAATTTTATCTAAAACTTAAATAGCTGTATACCTTATAAATATACAGTTAAAAAGTGTTGTTAGAATACTTTTGAACGTAAATTATATTTTTAATAGTATTGGAGTGACCATCAATACATTTTGTATGGTAAAGATTAAAAAGTTTAATTTTTGGGTGTATTTAACATATTTCGATCAAAATTATCTTTTCAAACTTATTACGTGTAAAATATTTGTTGAACAATAACTAAATTTAATTTTTTTTTTTTTTCTGAAAAGGTGTAAACTTACTTTATCTGTAAATTTAAGACTTGTCTCAAGACTAAATTCTACATGCAATTTACATTTTACATTGAATTAAACTGATATTTTTCTACCAAAAATAAATGTTATATAATCTTATTATTTTACGACCATAGCAATATAATAGAAATGAAACGACGAAAAGTAGAAATATGCTTTAAAGCTATATTTAAATCATATTGCAATATGATGTGAACGAATGTGTTAATGTGTTTTTTAGTAGATCAGTAAAATTGCATTACATTCAATATTCATTATTCCACTGGTTGTTGGCTAAATAACATTACATATTGTTTACATTTTTTTTTTTTTTTTTAATTAAGAATATATTTTTATATATAAATCTGTTATAGTATAAATTTATACTAAAAAATAGAAAAAAAATTAATATTTACAAAACTGCATGGTGAACGTGATTACGGGGAGTGTCCGGTGACATTATTTCAAAAATGATTTGAAAGAGGTTATACTAAATTAATTTACCAATGTACAATGTTTATACATCTTTTTTTTAATATTTTAAGACTACAATAATTTCATTCGCCACGAATTATCCTATCAATTAAAATATTATGTGTGTATAGGGATATTACTCCTGGTTACGTATCGGTAAAACAGTTCTTTATCAACATATTGTATTGTAATGTTGGTTTGCTTTTACTCCTTTCAAACTACCATTTATAGTGCCAAAGTGGTATCAGTGCCGAAAGATAAACACTAATAATTATAGTGCTTATATCTATTACATACATATAAACACATATTATCATTGATTATAATATATTACTATTATTTAGTAATATATAATCAATGGTATTATGGATACTGCAACGGTGTATCACTACCGGTACACACGATGATGTAATGAATCGTATCTCAAATGGAGTAGAAGTAAGTCGGCGGCTCTTACAGCACTAATCGATTTTTAAATCGGGTCATTAGATCAAATAATATATACATAAAGGCTTTCTGTATAGTTTAATAAAATACGTCCATGTAACAAATGACTGTGGACGGTGGAAATTTTGCGACTCTAAGCTCAATATACATCGAAGAAAAGTATAGTAATTATTTTTATAAGACGCGCCGAACAAAATGGCGGCCGTGGCTTGTCCAGTAAAACGATGAGTGCCGAGTGTACGGAAAATCGCAAGAACATAATATACACATTAATATTGTGTATTTGTATTGTAGAAGAGCGATGCTCATAGACTATAAAACTAATATTGTATATGTGGTGGCGCGGGAGTAAAACAACGTGCACGACGACGTAAGGAGTGAGTTCGCATATTATTTTTAGCGTCTTACGCTTGATTTCATCCGGCTATTACGTTTCTAAGCTAAACCACATATTATTATAATTATTATCATTATTATTGACAACGGGTTATTATTACAGTTTTCGAAATTATTTACATAAATCCGATCGTCTCATGCGAAATGTTATTGCACGTCAATGCTTGTAACAAAAACAACAATGTGTGTCAAACCGTAATCCTAACGGTTTTAATATTGTGAAAATTTACTAAGAAGCTTGCCGTTCGTCATTACACAATACATTAATACATATTATCACATCATAAGCTTGATATAAGCTAGATGATATTGTGTGTAGATTTTACAGAAAATTATAAATTTTATAATATCTTTATTTAGTATACGTACGTCTATATAATCATACGTTGTACTATATAATATATAAAATGTGTGTGTGTGTGTGTGTGTGTGTGTGTGTGTGTGTGTGTGTGTGTGTGTTTACTTGGTTTTTATTATTTCTGGTAAATAAGAATTAAATGTGCATCGTAATGACTGATGATAAATCACTATATAATTTAAAGCTACAAGCATACCGGACATGAAGAGTTCAATTAAAATGATTCAAAAATTTCATTGAATATTTAGATTTCAGTTTTAACTTAATATACAAAAATGATTGCCCGAAGTCAATCTTTATTAAAACTATAAGAATGTTTTTCCTGTGAATTATACACATATATTACACAAACAAAAATAATGCTGATTACCTTATATTATATTTTAAAACGATGATTAATTTTCTATAAACCGTACGCTAAAATAATTGAAACAGATTTTGTATTCACCATGATGTTAATTAGTCACACAAAATTCTTCGGAATTCCATTACTCGCATTTCCATAGCCATCCAACATTTCTAAATTATTAAATTAAAGAAGTTTTTATTTATTAATTAATTCTCTATCCTTGTGGATGTGATTTAATTGTAATTTATTTTAAACATATACACATAGTAGTTATACTTATTTAAAAATTACATAAAATGGAACGAATCAATAAAATCACTCCTAGAAACAAATTATAGATTGAAATTCGAAGGCAATATTACGGTTTAAATTATAATATATAATATTTATTATTAATATTCTATAATTATGCATATTTTATTCTATTGAAAACATTTAATTATATTAGCTTAATAAATATATATATTTAATCTAATCTAGTGAATTAATAAAATCTACTACAAAGGTAATAAAGAGTTAATAGTATAATATTGGCAACTGGTGTGTAAAAGAATTTTTATGATAATTGTGCGTCTGTATAATGATTTCGTTTGAAATGCTATTACGCATTTTGTTGTAAAAAGGTCTTAAATTTTCTATTTCACTCGAAAAACTCTCGCATTATAACAATAGCATTGTTTTCAATTATATTAAAGTTTCAATTAAAGTCATGGTTTCCATGGTTTCTAGTTGATTTTACAAGATTCATATTACATATAAGGTTGTAATATTGCAGCTAATACAACACTTCTGATATCAAATTAATATAAAATATTATAATATTTTATCTAGGGGTAGTTATTATAATAATTAGCAGCAGTTTGCTCTGCATACGATTGTGTGCACATGAGAAATACCTTTGATCAGTCGAGATTTATATGTTCATCATTTAGTGGAAACTAGCTATCTCCAAATTCCATGATTTAACATTAAACATAAATGATTTTGAAATTATATTTTTATAGTTATAAAAACTGGATGGTGCATTATATTGTAAAAAAAAGAACTGGTGGGCCTCGCTTTGCTGTACAGTTGGGAGTGGAGTGTACCTCGTTTATAGGATAGGTCATTATTACAATGCATTTGTTAAATTTGAATGCAATGATAGATATCATTGTATACGAATAACGATTCTGAACGGAGTTAATATGTTTGTCTAAAATGTGTAAATAATAATATAGTATTTTATATTTAAATTGAATTATAATGCAATTTCGTAAAAATTTAAATTTAAAACAGTCATAAAATTTTTCCTCTTAAGTCCAGTAGAAATTTTTTTTATATATGTTTGAAGATTAGCTTATGAACAACCTAGTGTTAAAATTTTGAACCTTAAGTATAAACAGAAAAAATGTTATGAATTTTCAACTACAAAATAACTTGCAAATTATCGCGATTTTAACATATCTTATACAAATTTGAGCTTATAAAAAAAATTTGAGTGAAACGATCACCGACATTTTTTAGTAACGATAATATTATTTTATTTTAAACCTTGTATTAAATTTTCAAGAGTTTTCGGTCAGCTAATTAAATTTTATAGATGTAAAAAAAAATTTTTTACAAAAATCGAAAATTTAAATTGTCTATAAATAAGTCAAAATATGTCAAAATACTTTAAAAACTTAACCATATATAGAGAACGCCAATATAAAGATTTGGTGAAAATTTCAAGTTGTTGCGATTTTTGGTTTTTGAGTTAGAACATTTTAAAAATATGTATTTTGTAAAAACGTGATTTTGCGTAAAATTTCCCGTTTTTTCGTAATTTTTTTATCGTTCTTTTTCGATTTTTTAAAAAAGTATTGAAAAAGTTGTATTTTGGATGAGTCCAAGTACCATCTACATTCACTTTCCTTTCAGAAAATTTGCTGTTTAAAAAAATCGAAGCATTTTTACTACCAAAAATCGTGTCCTCAGACACAAAAAAAAAAAATAAAAAAATAAAAAATAAAAAAAAAACACTCATCATTGTAAAACCAATAGATTCCATCACTCTGTTCAGAATCTAAAATTCAAAAACTTACTTAATACAAACATGACTACTAACAGTACAGTCGGGTAAAAGTCAATATGTTTAAAATGTTTAGGTTTATATTACTATTATAAAAATATTAAAATACCTGTAAAGCATTTTATTGTGGACATTTTAATTTTTGACAAACTTTGATAAAAAACTGCGATTCTCTTATTCATTGTGCGTAATTTTTGAATGTTCGCATTAAGTTCGTTTCAAACTTTCAAACTTATTCGTCACAACTCTTACCCTCGGTATAATGTTGATTCATTACGAGACCGGCACATGCATTTCAAATAATTACAGTTATTTGATTTCATTCCCACAGGTGTATATATAAAATATAAATTCACATTTCACCTTAGTATTTCACATTTTATCTGTTCCCGAACTTCTGTTCACCGATTCCTGCATCATAGCTTTCACCACGCACTCGAGCACAATGACAGCTTGTATGTAATTACTCCCTCTCGTGGCTATCAAGTGTGATTTCCGTCTTCAGTCATATAATTGCTTTTGACAAATAAATGCTCCTTACCAGCATAATGATGCTTAAACATGTGAAACAAAAAACCTGATTTCTTATGAATAGAGGATATAAAATTTAAGAACAGAATGAGAGAGAGAAAGAGAAAAAAAGATTACTTATTTAAGAGTGCACATTTTACCGCAATTATCTTTGAAAGAAAACGATGAAATTATTCAAACACTTAGAATCTTTGTTTTAATGATATCAAACACTATTGTTTCTGGTTTTATTTTCTTATTTAAAATTATTTCCAGTAGTTATCACAAAAAATTGAATTTTGCTTTGCAGAAGTTTCTATTTTGAATATTTGGGGACCTCATCTAACTAGTACCATTGCCAAGAATAGCAGTTAATTGGATTGTGAGTAGCTAATGAAGTACTTAAGTATATTGAATTTCTGATTAAATTGTTCAATCGTTAAATCTTTATATTTAAAAAGAATCCAGAAATTCTTCCTACTCAAAGTTAATATTTCCTACTAAGTTACTCGGCTTCCTCGTACAAAATGACATTTTTTTTTATCCGTAATACAATTACATACACATTTAAAATAATTTTTAATGATATTATTTTAAAATCAGTTGAATTAATTATTATAATCTATAAAATACATTCATATAAATAATAATTGTTTTCTTCTCAATCTCAATCATGTTATGTCCTTTATTGCAAACTCTTAAATTCAGTAATTTATACTCAACCTATGAACTGTAAAAAAAGTTACTAACTATATTTTCAGTTCATTTCAACTTTTATCCTAACTTATTTTGATTATTTTACTTACGACTATTTACAAATAAATTGGTACCTAACAAAGTTTAATATTAATCGGCACGGATATAAGCTTTTTGGTCATTAGTTCCATACACGTATGTTGGATATTTCATCTGAAACTTACAAATATTTTTAATACACAGTCTATTCAACAATGTAGGAATAATAAACGTGAATATTTTAATTATACTGGGAAACCTTATTCCTAGGCCTGAATGCCGAACCATTAATCATGACGTAAAATACCACTTTTTAAAATAAGTTACGAACGGCATTTATCGATTTATAAGTCAATTACAGTCATTGAAATAATAATTATTAATAATTTCATTCTTTTTCGATAATGATAATAATTTTTTTTCCCGCCGAATAATTCATAATTTACTGTATAATTGTATAGAGAAAAGTTTTTTTCTCAGTTACGAGTATTTTTTGTTTGTTCGCATTTATTAAGGGAACATCGCTCAGTACGCAATAGGCAGAAAATGTATGTTTCCGACACAGTACATAAAATTCAAATGAAAATGAGCTACAGACGCGTAGAAAGCAAGGGAGTTAGTAGTTGATAAACAATAATTGTATTACATCGCACCAAAAGAAAGCGCGACTACTTATTCGTCGTAATCATAATTAGCTTATGTAAATGATAAACTCGACTCGACGATAATCATAATATACTGATACTTGCACGAGTAATCGTCATACATTTTTAATCATCAAAAAAAATATAATTTTCATAACTTGCTAGACGTATAGGTTATAGTCAATGTGTTTCATATCCATATATAGTGTGTACTGTTTTGATTTGACAGTAATTATAATTAATAGTAACATTAATTTCGTTTTGTCAAAAAAAAAAAAAAAACTGTCCTTACATTGTATTCAAAGTATATGTAAGCACTGTTAGAATAATCCAGGGAAACTGAACCAGAACATTCAATGAATGGAATGCACAATAGCCCGTACACCGCGAGTACAGATCAAACAGATATACGCTCTAAATGAATAATATAATATTTTGTATATTTAAGTTTAAATTATTTTACTGTCACAGTGTCATGCACGCAAACTCGAACAAGACATGTACAATTAACTATTTGTTACACTAGTCATTTTATTTATTTATTATGAATTCAACGGACAAAATGTTCTTTAACAAAATTTGATATGAATAAAAAACAAATATTTAGCAGACTATTGAATAAGCAACAAAATTATATTAATAGATTATGTTTTCGAAGAGTAAATAAGTAATAACACTAAAAAAATAGTCATGACTAAAAATGACCAGAAATTTAAAAGCAATACAGAAATCAAATTCTAAATAGACAGTTAACTCATATAAATTATAAAGTAAAATAAATACGTTATTAATTTTATAAGAGTGTTTTAAAAGAAGATTTTCATTGGAATGTTTGATATTCTAACACTGTTCACCATATTATTATAATGTATTATAACGATTAATAACGCGAAACGTGCTTATATAGAAACTGCAATCGATATCTGAACCCAATTATATTGCTTTTGGGAAAAATTAAAAAATAAGATAATTATTTATTATATCACGATTATGAATATTAATATTTTACGCTAAGTAAGGCAATCCATCGAATAAAATATTACATTTTTTAAGTTCAAATTGATGTACGGTTTAATTTAAAACTTTAACAGAACGAATAATTCAAAAAAATATATAGATTTAAAACACACGTTTATAATATTCAAAAATATTATAACTAATAGATTATATATTAAAATTTAAAATGTATAGGACAGAATAGTTAATTTATTACCACATACTATGCGGTTATAATTATTAATAGGTACTTGAAAAAAAATAATAAATATTCTATATCATTCTTATAAAATCAATAATTTTAACAATTCTCTGCATTTTATTATTTGCATAAAACAATTTAAGCAAAAATAAATTTGAAACTTTAATGAAATTTGTATATTTTAAATTATGTACAACAATGAAATATTGTGAATGCAGTGATAAAAATTTTGGTTTTTAAAAGACTGATAAAATTAAACCGAACTTCAAAGATGTGCCTATTTTAAATACATTATAATAATATATAATATGTATTTTAAATATTATAATACAATTTATTACACAAGTTATAAGTAATTAGAAACTTTGAGTGAATTAATTTTGAATACGATTTTAGTTGCACTCTTCAAACAGTACAATGTACAAGATATGATAAATATATACAATTATATTAATAAGAATTATGTAAGCATTTTTTACTGTCATTCGCATAATTTGTTTTTGCAACTATTATAATTCAAGCATGTTCATCACTGTATGATTTCCCTATGCTCGTTAAATTATTCAATAGAAATATAGAATAATTTTATTTTAATTAATCGCTTAAGTATTAATTACTTATGACGAAAATTTGTTTGCCAGATTACAAAAGATATACGTTGATAGTTCTGACCGGATGTCGGTATAATTTACTATTTCGCTTTGATTTACTAAAGATTTTATCAAATTTTCAGATTTATATTCAAAAAAACAATATTCACTTTAACAATACGTTTGACACAAAACTATCACAATATAATATTTTCCCATGAAATCCATAAAAAAAAAAAAAAAAAAAAAAAACAATACCCTCCTTGAATTGAATTATATTAATATAGCTAACCAATGCATGTTTACCTTTTTTCGAGGGTATTGTAACATCATCCCAAAAGGATAATATGATATTCATTTTTACGGCTCTCCAGAAAAATACCCGAGGAAATTCAAGGGTACGAAAAGTATATCTATTCAAAAGCTGTAAATAACGTATATTTTGGACGTAAGCAGCTCGACGGTATTGTATTCAAGTAGATACCTATTATTAAAATTGAAAATTATACACATCCTAGTCGTACGAAACCATTGTCGAAGGAAAATAGAAAATTATCATTCAGATTGAATACTTTCACATTATTAAGCTTATACGTGCAGTATGTATTTCCGTTGCGCACAACTTTGCTTTCTAAGCTTTCTTCACCGCAACCAATTGCTACGGTTGTTTTTTTTATAATAATTTGTATAATATTTAACTCCTATATACTTCTGAATAAATTTATTATTAAATGTATATTTAATTTATTCATATACTCGTTATGGTCTAAGAAATAATATATTATGTCGGTATAACATACTTTAATATATTCCACTGATAAGAAAAAAAAAAACGGCTACTACAAAAATAAAATATAAACAGGAAAATACTATTTGTAGTTATCATATCTTTTGGTAAATAACTATAGTTGATTTTGAATAATAAGGAGTCCAATAAAGCTCTACAACAACGCACTGTAAAAACATATAATAGGATATAATCGTCTGCACGCTAATATACAATATTATAATCAGAAAGAAAATAATCTACCTAAAATGTAAAATATATTATAATATTATTAAAATACTACCATGTTGTATAAGAAACGTTTATAAGATGATTAAATATACATTGGTCTTTTCAACTTAAAACCAACATACTCTAAGAAAAATTATAGTGAGTGAAAAGTAAGTTTAAATTCTAATTGAAAATCATCAAATGTCTGTAAAAAGAACAAGTTTCATTAAAATATTTTAAATATTATAAAATATCAATAAAAGTCTTATAATATAAATATCTACATTGTAAATATTTTCAGTCGTTTATACAGAACAAAAACAAACATAAAATAGGTAACTAATAATATCGTACAATCAAAATACTTATAAATACAATTACGTCCAAAATCCATTTTCCGGCGCTTGTATTATCATTGTGATTATCAGAGGGATCTTTCTGATCAAAACCGTGTATAAAGAAAAAAATAATATAAACTATAGATAAATAATGTTAAAACCAATGTTATTCCTCGTTCACCCCGAATCTAAAAAAAATACCTATAGCAATCATTATTGTTGTAAACATATTTTGTCTTTTTAATTAAGAACAAGACAAAACAAAACATACAAAATCAAAAAAAATAAAAATATTTTTGTTTTTTTGTTTATGGTTGATACTCATATTAATAACAGTGGATTATTAAATTTTATAATTAATATCAACTGACTTGAAATATAAAAGATATAAAAATAAAAGTTCTTGCTTGGAGTATAATTTTGATATGTAAACATTTACGACCAGCTTCGATTTAAAAACATATCATCGTTAGGGCGTCGAGGTTCTTTTTTAAAATCGAGACCAATCGTAAATATTTACACATCAATACATATTGCTCCAGACAAGAACTATTACTTTTACATCTCATATTTTATTTTCATTGATATTTTTGGCTAAATTAATTATTATTTAATAATATTGTGGGTACATATAATAATATTTTATTATGATATATTATAGATTTATTTACACATATTTTTTGTTTCACGCGCCGTTATAACTGATGTTTTATGGTGTATATACCATCTAACTATTTATGTCTCGTAATTATTTTTATCATCGTGTTGATTCGTATCTGAGTTAGTAGACTGTATAAAATATGATAAACCATATAAAAACGTAATCCGTGTTTTCATAAAAACATTTTGTAATTACTTTATAAATTATTTCAATTTTTAATGTTGCTCTCCTTAAAAAAGTGAGTAATGTATAATAATGTTTCCATACATTGCAACCATTACAGTCTACAGACAATCCGGTTCTTCGAAAGTTTCTTTAAAAAGAGAACTAGTTCACATCCACGTTAATTTTTTTAAAAGGAAACCATGTGAGTGTTAATACTGGATGAATTCTTGCCTTATTTTTTCATGTCATTGCACATAAAAATATTGTCAACACCATTACATATCGTATATACATAATATTCTAATAAATAAAAAAAATTAAAAAAATTCCTTTTGATAATCAAGCATAAACATTTTTAAAAAAAAACTTATTATATAATATGCACGAGAACAATAAGTTAATAGAAAGTTATTACCGATTATATAAACGCAATTATTGTAGTAATCCCACACCAATTTTGTATTATTTGATCGTTACAAATCATGCAAAGTACGAAAGGTACTATTAAGTGCCTATGGGCGTCTCCTTAATATATTCATGATAACTATTTCATGTGAAGTTTCTACGGGAAATTTGATTAAACAGTTCCATTTCATCTGAAGCTAATTCAATAATTACGTCCGATCCTCGCAAAGGCATACTCGGCTGGTTTCCATACGAGGTTGGAGAACTGCACAAAGCGTCGAAACTGCATTTTTTTTTTTTTATTTATAATACAATATTTCATTTTTTTATTTTATCTTTGTTCGTTACATTGCAACAATTATACTATTGTTTAGTACATATCTTAAATTATGTTTTATATATATATATATATATATATATATATATATATATATGTATGTATGTATATTTATGATTCAACAATTCGGTGTTCAATATTTTACCATGTAATAAAATAAAATTATAATATTTATGAACTATTAAACATTTATTACATAACATGCATGCACACGGATTTTTATAAAACAACTTGACTGTACATTCGTTTGATATTTTCAGACGCGTGTTGACATGTCATAAATAATGATTTTGGATAACATGCAATTCCGTGGTGTAGTTATACTTGTGCAATTGATAATCAATCGAGATATCTAACATACCCTTAAAATAATCAGTATTTCCAAAACGCAAAATATTTCGTATAATATTACTGTAAATGTATATGGAGTATAATACTCGCGTTTCCATACACCAACATAGAACTATCACTTTCAAGGTTTGCACAAATCATTCAACAACGCTTAAAGTAAATACAAAAATAGCCAATGTAGTAAACACAAAAATATAAAGTAAATAGTATGCGTCCTATCATAATATTACCAATTAAATAGCGCACAAATTTTTTATCTCAGATCCACCCAGTAAACATACAATGTAAGTAAGATCACTAGGATTCGAAATTTGTACGATTTGCACGATTTATAATTCAGCGGCATATGTAAATCAGATTAACAAGCAAATTACTTTTATCCAATATCTGATGACGAGTTTTGTAAACTTTTTTCCATTCTTCATTGAATACCTATTGAAAAAAAAAACAATTATTATTTTTCATTTTAAAATAATTTTATTCAAATTAATTCATCAATTCATCATCATATGTTCTTGTACGATTGAAATTATTTACGACGTATACTAATTAACAATTTATAATCATGAATAAAATGTCTCACAATAATATTTTAGATGATTTTTCTTCGACATAAATAGTAAAAAATAAAAACAATCTGAGAATCAAAGAGTCTTTTTTAAAGAAGTTTTGAAACCAACTAAAACTTCATTTAGTGCAGTAGTGTCTAATTTACCAGAAACAAATTAACAGAAAAATTAAAAATATCGGATTACCTAATCCTATTTTTAATGAAATACAAGATATTTCTTTCTATATTTGGAAACGGGTTAGTAGTTTTACTTTATTCTGTATGCACAGCGAAAAGTGAGCCGCGATAAAATAGTCTAGATACGACACTGTACATATATATATAAAATATCAAATTTATGTAATCCCCCCTCCAAAAAAAATATCCTGTACACGCCACTGTCCCTAATTATATATTACAGCAAAATAAATAAAATAATATTAAAAATTCTTAGTAATGTTCTTTAGCATGTATTATAATCACACCTTCCTGAAAAACCTTATAACATTTTATAGATTCATAGATTTAATAGGACATATAATTTTTAAGCTGTATTGATATTGAAAATATTTTTTATATTAAATGATACAATATAATTAAATAAAGTCATTGTGATGCAGCTGATTGTGAAGAAAAATAACGTAAGTACATAAATAACGCGTATTACAGTATGAATGACAACTATATCTTTTATCCTTCCTGGAAACACACGATAACGTATATAACGTAGTAGTAGTTCAACGATAGAAAATATTTTTCGTTCATAAAATCCAATAAATTTAAAATTTTTAACTCTGCATCACCGTCTTAATGATTGGTTTATATGATAAATATCAAAACTATGTACCATAGATAGAAATTCAATAATTAATCTATTCTAAAGAAACGTTTTCATATTACATAATACTGTTATTTTAAGCACCACAAAAGAAATAATATCCATGATACGGATGTTCATTTTACGAACTGGTATTTGCTTAAGGCGAACATAACCTTATACTAATTAACAACAAGCTATGAATCTTTGTTTCGTCCATTAATATTTAATTGAATTATTACTGCTTTAAGGATTATATGTGGCGCATATCGAAGTATATCTCGAAATGAATTCGTACCTATTCCGGGTAATCACATGCCAGTAGCGGCAGTAGCACACAAATGCAAAGGGACAACCTTCCCCGTCCTGGTCTTTTATTTGGTGCACGCATTTAAGTTCTATGAAAATTATCAGAAAAACATTTAAACATTCTATATATTATGTAATACCGTGAAATAAAAGGGGAATAACGTGTTCTGACGCAAACTGGATCTATTATCTTAAGAATTATTGTCATTCGCTCGTCATACAACGTGGCGTTATGCGCGCTCACTCTCGTTCCACAGTGTTTTTTTTTTTTTTTCGTTACTGAAAAGTGTCCGTAAATCATGAAATTAATACCAATCGTTCAATAGTATAACGCTGATGCCAATTTTGCTGTTCTTCGGAAGTCACAGAATGTTTTCTACCCATCAGTGGTGAAAATTTGGTAATTTCAATTAATATTATCATCATAGCACCGGTCTCTAATTATAGCAGGTAATACGTATCTTCGAACTCCTCGGCCCAACCGGCGGTCGTTCTAACCTTATCTTTTCAATTAATAATGACCCGCACCATTAATAGACCGTCATCGAGCAGTTCTCGTACTACTAATAATCATACGAACGCAATAAATCCAAATCTGTCTAATAATAATTCGAATCGTAAACAGCACGTTTCAACTTTATCATATACCTCAAATGATGTCTTTACGGACGATGCTCCTAATGACCTAGATTTTAAGTTAGTCACAAATAAATCAAAACGTAATTTTTCTCCTACCAGCTCAACCGGAATATCCAACAAAAAGAAAACTAAACCTGTCTTGGTCAGTTCAAATAGATTTAACCCTTTCTAAGTTCCGGAAAATGCTAATGATAATGTAAACACTATGGAAACGAATAATGACGTCCAAGTAAACCACATTCCGTTACCTCCACCAAATTTGTACGAAACGTTTCTAATTTCATTGAATTAAGAAATCAATTAATAAAGCTGATTGGTCCACAAACCTTCAGCTGTAAGTCATCAGCCAATAACCTAAAAATTAACACTACTAACCCTGACTTGTATAGAGAAGTCATAAAATACCTGAAAACAGATAATGCCGAATATCACACCTATCAAGCCCGTGAAAATAAAACTTTTCGTGTTGTCATCCGTAACTTGCATCCGTCTTCTTCAACTACCGAAGTAGGTATTGCCATTAAAGATATCGGATATTCTGTCCGTCAAGTTTCTAATGTTATCCACAAATCTACAAAATGCCCCCTCCCAATATTTTTTGTTGGCCTTGAACCCGCTCAAATCAACAATGAGATTTTCAAATTGACCTCACTGCTTCATACCAAAATAAAGGTAGAAGAGCCACATAAAAGACGTGATATCATTCATTGTTCCAAGTGTCAAAAATATGGCCATTCGAAAGGATACTGTGCCCATCCTACTAGATGTGTTCGTTGTGCTGATTTCCATCCCACTACACAGTGTACACAATCAAACGATAATCCTCCAACCGCCTTATGCGTCTTATGTGGAGGAAACCATACCGCAAACTACCGAGGGTGTTCAGTCCATAAAAGTATACAGTGTTCAAATTTCAAATCAAATTCAACTTTAAAAAATCATGTAAATAATAACACTAGTGTAAATAAGCAGGAAACGTTATCCAGTGTAATGACCCATCCCCCTCCTCCTAACATTAATGACTGCAAAACTTTTCCTAACTTTACCCAAAATCCTCAAAGCCACAGTTCTATAAATAAAACAGATTCCCAATTTAATTCCACCGATAATATCTCAAATAATCAACTTTCATCTTTTTTAATAGAGTTTAAACAACTGATTAATCCACTAATTCAATTACTTACCACTGTAATAAATAAACTTATTTCACATAATGACAAATAATCATACTAACAATAAAACTCTTAAAATCATTCTTTGGAATGCTAACGGTCTCAATCAGAAAGAGTCCGAACTACTTAACTTTCTTATAGTAAATCAAATTGACATAGCTCTAATCGCTGAAACTCACTATACAACTAATTCCAGCCATTTTTTCCCCGGCTCTAATATTAATAAAACCAACCATCCGGATGGTACGTCTCACGCGGGTTCCGCAATTCTAATCTCTTCCTTAATCTAACATCATCCCCTACCGGGTTTTCAAATCCCCTCTATTCAAGCAACCAGCATTTCAATTTCAATAAACCATACTCCTATTACTGTTTCAGCAGTGTACTGTCCTCCTCTACCTCAAATATCTCAACTCTACTTAGATCAATTTTTTTCCGCCTTAGGGCGCAATTTCATTGCCGGTGGAGATTTTAATGCCAAACATCTCCTATGGGGTAGCCGTATCGCAAACCGTAGAGGATATCTATTTTATAATTCCATTCAAATGAATGGCTTTTCAACTATCTCACCCCTAGGTCCTACTTATTGGCCTACTCATTTGAACCGTCAACCCGACCTACTGAATTTTTTTATAACGTCAATACCCAACCATATAAATCACTATTGAAAACATATGTGACCTATCTTCAGATCATTCACCTGTACTACTAAACATTATGGAGCTTCCAACTCTAAATCCCTCTCACCCCTCCCTTTCCAAAGGTCCAATTAACTGGAAACAATTTTCAACAAAATTAGAAAATTCTACGAACCTAAAAGTTCCCCTTAAAACATGCAATAAAATTGAATCCGTTAAATCAATTAGTTAAATCAATTCAATCAGCTGTCTACGAGAGCTCTTATCCTCCCAATCAGAAATGTTACTCAAAACTCAAATCTTTTATCTTGCCTCCGAATATAAATATTCTAATTGCTGAAAAACGCAGAACTCGCTCTCGTTGGCAAAGGTCAAGATTACCTTCTGACAAGTCAGCTTTTAATAATCTATCTAACACCATTAAAAAACTAATCCTAAAATACAAAAATGACCTTTTTGACACAAAATTCAAATCTTTAAACACACAAGACGGCTTATTGTGGAAAACAACTAAAAACATGCTAAAATTAAAAGAATTCTCTTGTCTCATTAAAAAAGCAGATGGATCGCTCGCTCTTTCAGACTTAGACAAGTTCAATCTTTTTGGGGAACACCTCTCAAATATTTTCAAAGCCCACCATGATATTATTCCAAATACCACACAACTAGACAAAACGAATGATTTTCTTGATACTCTACTACCAATGTCTCTTCCTATTAAACATGTCTCCCCAAATGAAGTTGCAAACGTGATCCAAAGATTGAAGCCCAGGTCATGACTTAATAACAAATAAAATTTTAAAATATCTCCCCAAAAAAACAATCCTTTTGTTAACTTTCTTATTTAATTCTATGTTAAAATTATCTTATTTCCCTATAATCTGGAAATTATAAATTGTTATCCTCATACTTAAACCAGGAAAACCGCCCAATATTGTAACCTCATATAGACCCATTAGTCTACTCCCAGTGATTGGTAAGCTATTCGAGAAGATTATTTTAAAAAGACTTAGACCAATAATAGAAACCCATAAAGTTATTCCCAATGCACAGTTTGGTTTTCGAGCACATTACTGCACTATGCAACAAGTTCACAGACTAGTTGATAACATATCCTCCTCCTTCGAAAATAAAAACTATTACCCGGCAGTCTTCCTTGATGTGGCTCAAGCCTTTGATAGGGTTTGGCACAATGGCTTACTATATAAACTGAAACTCTTCCTCCCTGTACCACTTTACTTACTAATTCGCTCTTACCTTGAAAATAGAACCTTTAAAGTTCGTCATGGTAATTCTTTTTCTTCTATCTTTCCAATCCTAGCAGGTGTTCCCCAAGGAAGCGATCTCTCTCCTGACCTCTACAATATTTTCTCTTCTGTCATCCCCCAAACCAATGACACCACCATAGCTATCTACGCCGACGACAGAGCGATCCTATCATCTAACAGGAACCCAACCGTAGCATTCAATGCTCTTCAAATCCACCTTGATCTTATAGATAAATAGTCCTCTAATTGGAAAATTAAAATTAATGCCGACAAATCTGTTCATGTTCCTTTCACTCTAAATAAAAAAAATCTGCCTACTCCCACCCTCCATGAAATACCTATTCCTTCTTCATCACAAGTAAAATACTTTGGTATTATTTTTGATAAAAAATTAACCTGGGGCCCTCACCTCAAAAACAGAAGAAAGTCACTAAATTCTAGATTACACATATTACGTCCTGTACTAAAATATAAACTTCCACTTTATAATAAATTAACTTTATATAAAGCAATGCTAAGACCAATCTGGTCGTATGAAACCCAAATATGGGGTTGTGCCAAACCATCGCAATTAAAAACTATTGAAGCTTTTCAATCGATTTCTCTCCGTACAATCACGTCAACTCCTTGGTATATATCCAATCACACTCTCCACAAAGACTAAAATATAGAAGCAGTAGATAATTTAGTTAAAATTTACTATAAAAGATTCCACTCAAAATTACTTCTCCGACCCAGCCCACTTATCGTAAATCAACACACGGTCTCAATCCCGGACAATCCCCCCCCCCCCGTCGTCTTAAACGACGTTGGTGTTGAGATCTCTTAAACTGTAAATGTGCTAGTTTAGCAGTCACGTCTATGAGTCCTATTACTGGATAGCTTCCCTACTCGCTGTCATATTGTCCGTCATATTTTATTGTCATATTTGCTTATTGTATTTTTTTTTTATATATGCAGATTGTAAATGTTATTTTATTTTATATTTTAATAAAAAAAAAGAATTATTGTAAAATTTCCAGAATGTTTTTATCGTACATAATCGTAGTGTACAAACTTAGAAATCGGCGATTTGTTAACTATAGAAACGTGCTATGTGCGTAAATATGTATAATAAATTGACGCGACACGCGATGTGTAGACCTAAGAATTGTGCAACTTATTATTTTGACTTGTATTATTTACCATGTCAAGTTAAAATAGTTATAATAAAATATTAATATAAATATATTGTAATAAATACTTCTATAAGTCATTACCAGGATAATATATTGAAGTAATTTTAAAATATGTAAAAATAATAATAAGATTTTCAAAAGAATAATAAAATACCAAGTTTTATTGGTATTAGTACTTATGAAATAATTTTGTTTAAGTTTAATTCATAAATTAACGCAGTTCACAAAATAATAAAATAATCGGTCGTTATAGAAAAAATAATCGAATGTATAAGAACGTGCTACGTACATTCCAAATAACATTTGAAAAAATTTAAATAATACATTTTTCGTTTTTAGTTGTTCCTGTAAAATTTTCAAATTGCCATATAGCACGTTATTCCCGCCCACCATTCAATTTTTAAATGTAACTCCTTTCCCACACATATATGTTGACAATACTTACTACACTGCTTAGTAAGTGAGTTTTTCTACCACTGTAAAATTTCGAGAACTTTCAATGTCGTCAGACTTTTCCATATTTCAGAAACTTTAAAATAAACCGTACTTTAAGTGGATAAATCAGTAAATGCATTGGAGTTGTATATTATTGTATGTTAACAACATCACGAATCACGATAAACAATGTCTCCCAAGTATCAGGGTTTCAAAAGAGAAATTTCAATTTCTGATCAATCTGTTAAAACTGTTACTGCATGATTTTTTAAAGTAACCGTCGATTTCCGTAAGTGTCCATACATTCGATTTCTATTCCAGTAAAGTTCCGTGATATTTGTCTCGCCAAGCCGGTTTGTTACCATGGTTCATGGATACGCCATGTACGAAAATCGGACGGACACGTTATAAACTCACCGTGGGTACTGGGAAATCTATTAGGTCCGGTGTTCGGAAGTCAAGTGTCTTAATATCGAGTGTCATTACAGGTTACCTTAAAGTAATAATAACGATATTATTATTATTCGTAATTGTCTGATGGTGAGTAACTGATACGATAATAATTATCAATCGGTTGTTATATTATAACATTTTATACGATCTCAAAGTTCAACTATTACAATATATAATAATATAGTCTACTGGACAGCAGAACGGAAAATAAAATGATTTCACCGTTTAAGGTATAGTATATAAAAATAATTATATTATAAACATCAATGCTGCGGGACTTGTACGGACGATCCTGTAGAATAGCCGAGATAAGATCCACGCAATCATAGCGATCCTGCAGCTACTCTATAATGGATAAAATTAATAAAATTAGCAACAACACATTTGACCAATACAATAACACGTGAATACCTACGTAATCATGGTACAGTTTAATAGTGTATACGATCTGACACCTACTATAATATACAATACCAAATGTACACCTATCGTGTTAGAAATACAGTTTAAATAGTTTGTCGACTTGCATAACTAATTTTAGTTTTTTATTTTCCTTGGGTTTTTATTTTCTTTTTCACTCTAATTTTCGTTCATGAACCCAATTTACAATAATGATATTGTGATTTGATATTAAAACTATGGTTACGAAAAAATTCTCGGGAAACACATGTTCGCCAAATGTTCATATAATATAATATTATATAGGTATACCTAGTATTTCATTTTCATATATATACAAAAATCGAATATTGTGTTTCATTCGAAATGAATGAAAACTCGACGAGTTCTAAAGTAAAGGACGGCGTTGATGATATTATTATAACATTACCGCTACACCCAAGTGATCAATGGGTTCCGATCGGCACTGGGAACTATTACAAAGGAGAATGGAACCATAGAACGATGTCGGGATTTGGAGTTTACGTTATGCCTAAAGGTAATCATTAAAAACAACGCTTGAGAATGTACCATTAATTATGTATTTTTTACCAATGTGTTGCCTCCTCCAATAAAAAACTTTAATGAAAATATGAAATTTATAAACACGCAATTCCCATTAATTCTCATGATCAATGCTCAAACGTTCATGACACTCTTTCTCATCAAAATCAAAAATGTATGGGATGGTAAGATAATCGTGTATTTTTAAATGTGAACATACAATATTGATACATGTCCAGTAAGTCCCTTTGTGCACCTAAAATATCAATTGGGAATGAATAAGTTCAACTAAATAAGATTTTTTTTTCCTCGTTATTGTTTTTTGAGTGGGTACGCATTGAAGTATTGCAACTTATCCTCTAAACAGTCTAAACATTAAAAATTAACAAAATCTTATCATTTGGATACATTCGTTCTCTTCAATGAAGCTGTTTGAAATAATAAATGGAATAAAATCGAATGCATTTCAGAATAAAACAATTTAATTTTGTTGAAAATTATAATTGTATATTGGTTATAATCCAAAACGGATATTATTATTTATGAAAAGTAAATACACTATAAAGGTGTAAGTTGTATTATCAATTTATACGAAAACTTATTATAGATTTTCATTTCAACTATCTCTACAATAACACTGTATTGAAAAATAACCTGTAACATATAATTTAACCTAAAATGGATTACATATTCATTATATTTTCTCTAGATAGAATAAAAATAAAAATAAAAAATAAATTATCAATCATTACATTTAAATAAACATTAATATAATCGGAGTATGATGAACATTTTAAAAACATAGTACCTACCTATAAAAGATACATTTAGTACATTTCCATTTTTATTGCTATTATTATTATATTTTTTTTTAACTTCAGAACATAAAATAATAATATATTCAAATTCGTTTTGACAAATTTTATATTAATGATATAAAGTTCCGAAGTACAATCATTTATAATATCATTTTCTATTTTTGAAACAAAAAAACCAAATTATTTTTGATGAAATAATATAATGTGGTACGCTGAAGAATACTAACCATTTTTCTATTATTTCACTGAAATAAAAAATATAAATTATACAATTTTTTTTAAAAAAAAAACCCTATAAAAATGTCAGTTTCATTTATGAATTATATAATTAAGTAATTACGTACATAACAATTCTAGGGAGGGTTATATTCTTTACGATACCCAACATATTATAATTTGAATCATAATATCCCAGAATTTTGATACGTAGACCGAACACTATAATAATAATACGTGTACCTAACGTAAATCATGACTAATTATTAAGTCAATAATAGGTATAATTACTGTATTGTTATGATTACTGTTGTCAACGTCACCGTAAATGTGTTAATTTATTTTCAATCGGATTATTTAAAAATCTAATGAATACAAATACAATTTCTCTTAACTTTCTGTAATAAAATTGTAAATAAACCGTACCAACACTTGACTGCATAAGCTGCACGTACGTACGTCGTGACGTTAACTATATTAATTGCCGAATAGCCTCGTGATTTGTCTTGAACACAATTGAAACTGTTGACATTTGAAATTGATCAACTATATTATTTTATTATTATAGTACTCCGGACGGAAAACTAAAACAATAGTAAATTAAATATTAACCTACAACTAAGTTTTTTCAATTTAAGAGTTATTTACTTGTATTTGCTATTTGTTTACTCCGATACAAGGAAGTTAATGGATGTTTGATGTTATATGACATTAGATTGTACATGCACGTAACTAAACGAAGATAAAGCGTTATAAAATATCTCAATGCACCTACCTATTTGTATTAGATATATTTTTATAGGAAAAACATTTTAACGAGAAATTATTTTATAATTAATAATAATGATTCTTCTTAATTATCAAAAGGCAAATACTTCACGTATCTATTTGTAATTGATAATGTAATTTATTAAAATTAATCGAAAAATAATAAATTCATAGTTCAACAGCATATTTTTTTTTCATTTATCTACCAGCTTGAATAATAACTGGCTGTAGTTGAATTGTATATTTTTATTTCGTTTAACGTCCATAGTGGTTTGTAGGTACTTTTTTAAATTAATACAAAGCCGAAAAACTCTTAGCAAAAAAAAAAAAAAACACATATTTTATTAATGCACATTTAAAATTAGACTAATTTATAAATAATTATATGCATTACAAAATACAAAGTTAGGTGGTGCTTAAGCAAAACAGACGCAATGCACCAGACCATTAAAATATCTTCGGACTTTTATTCACTTTTTCTGAAATTCGAAATATTCTGTGTATAGACTTGGAGTGGATAAAAAGGCGAGATGTGTCTTCCGTCTACGATGTACAGCGCTAAGACCGCTCAATTTGTCGTCGAATTTACTAAACGTTTTTCTCGATCGACTCGATTACGGTACAATTTATTTGAGTCCACCAGTGGAATGGCAACATTCAAACAAGGTCGAATCGATTTTTCAGGCACTGTCTATGAGGGCAATTTAGACGATGGGTTGTTTCACGGAACAGGCACAATGTATTATCCATCAGGATCCCGGATTGAGGGTGTTTGGGAAAAAGGCAAATGTGTCGAACGGAATTACGTATTCAGCGATGGTCTCAGGTTTCAACCGAATGATTGGCAGTACTGCACGATGCCCGACAGAAGGTATATTATGCAGTGACCATAGTCTTACGGACGGTATGTTAATAATATGTTGATATTGAGAAAAAAGAAAAAAAAAACTTCCTCCCGGATTTTTCGCAGGAAGTGATTTATTTTCCTATTTACATAATATTATATTATGTTAAGTATTCATGAGCTTTTGCGATACCGTGATATAATGCAAGCCCAGATGTTTATCTCAATCCAAGCGTTAATTTATGAACTCATAATATTATTATATTGATTCCCGTTATCTCTGAGCAGTTTAAACTACACGCATAAAATTAATAAAAATACTAATATTGAAACGATTAGACAGTTTACACGAAATATAATAACTGGCGTCTTCCTGATTTATATTAATTATCTACTGTAAGGGCGTGGAACTCTTTAAAGGAAAATTGATCCTATTCCAATCAACGAAACACAAAAGGCTAAAAATAAAATGATATGTGAAATTCTAAACCACGTTTCTGGGATTACACAATTCATGTAGATACAATTAACAATTATATTTATTTGTTTACGAATCTCAATAGTCTTTTCATATTATGTTTTCAATGTAGACACTCAAATATATTCCGGGTGTAATTATTTTATTTTAGTTGATATCAAACTGCCAGTTATTCTGAAATAGATGATGACATCGGGTATTTCATTATATCACCTAATTTTTATCGTACTCGCGCATTAAAAACATACGTTTCGATCAGTGTGTTTCAATAATAACTGAAAAGAGTTGAACATAATAGGTACATTAATCGATGATTTACGATAATGTCAGTATGTAACTGTAATATTAATGTGTTATAAAATGGAAAAATAATGCTTGTAAATAATTTTGTTAATATAATTAACTAAATAAACGGTAACATGATTCAATAAATGCCTTAGTTATAGATACAAATTTCAAATTTTTGGATTGAAATAAAATTAAAATCACTAAATTAAATCCTATTGGAAATTTCACCACAATCAAATTATACATGTATTTATACTTAATGGTTTAAGTTTAAGCATCTAAATAACCAAAGAGAAAACTTATTTTCATTCTATTTAGCAAAGAAAAATGATTTATTAACAAATAATATTTATATTGTTTTCAAATGAAATGAATATATTACTCATCAGTCATCAGTGTCATAGTCATATTTAATTAAAGAAAACTTATTACTTCCTTACTTACTTTTTACTTGTAGGTATTTGATTATATTCGATTCTTAAAGATTTTTTTTTTTTTATAATTATTGATAAAAAAATTGACTGGTACAAAATACTTGAAAATTTGATAGAAGATTCCACAGAAGTTGTTGTTAAATTCAATCAAAAATTATTGAAATCCATGAGCACAATTTATTTTATAAGCGTTTGAACAGCGAATAATTACAAAATATTACATATAAAATATAATGTATAATATAATATTATACCTATTCTAGACTAACATATCATCTCTGTTCAGAATCGATATTCGTATACAATTATACCTATCATTGCATTCAAAGTTAACAAATTCATTGTGATAACTTATCCTTTGAATGAGGTCCACTCCAACTTCTACTGTACAGCAGAATGAGGTCCATCCGTTTCTTTTTGATTATATTTTTATATACATTTAAAAATTTCTCAAAATAACGTTGTTTAAAACATAACTTATTTAATACTCGGAATTTGATAATTGAGTTATATTGGAACTATATTAACATTTCAGCTTTAATAATTTCTTTGGATTTTTTGATATTATTAAAATATCATAATTATTAAATAACATTATGGACTGTTGGTTGAAACAGTATTATCAAATCTTATTCAAATGAATTTTTTGTGTATAATACTGACTGTTTACGCAGTATACAAAGACATTTTATTAAACTTTTTCCACCCCTAATTGTTATAATTTAAACATTTTACAAAACTCCACTATTGGCCATCTGTTTTATCATGTTTGCCCATGATAAATACAAGTCACAAGTCTTAAAAAACAAAGTACATACAAAAACAAAAACAAAATTAAATAATAAGAATATAATATACTTCCATCATAATATTTTTTTAAATGAGTTCATACTGCATTACAACGATAAAACTTAATACAGTCGGCTTATTAACAAGAATATAATAATAATTAATATAATTATTTCGCTTTAGATTTGTCATCGAGTACGTTAGAGGCTTAGAACCGGCTGCCAGAAGTCGGATTACCAATCGTCAGCCAACGATAGACGTGCCGGATGGTCTTTACGACGCCGGTGATGGGTTGTACCGACCGCTGACCAACACCGTGCACGATTACTGGTCGAACGAACTAATTAGGTAAACGTAACACATTATACATATTATATTATACATCGGGTTTGGACTTTATGCGTGAATGGTTATAGCTGTGTGGTCTTTGGGATGATACCGTATTGGCTCCCGCTGGACGTTAATGAGTCCGTATCGGCTCCGGGTCATTATTCCTTGCCGTCCGTTGAATGGCCGTATTGCGTCCGGTTTCGATAACGAATTTTTTGATGGCTAGTTAATCGCATTTATACAGTTATATGAAATAACAAAATATTATCTGATGTTAGTTCACGTTTTATTGCGAAGTGTAGCGTGTCTAAGCATATTGTCAGTTATAAAATTATAAAAATATTACAATTATTATAAAAATTGCAAAGTGTAGTGCGTTTTTCTGTTTATTTTATTCATTTTTTTGTCATGGAGCTACATGCTTAGCAAAGCTGGTAAACAATTAGCTGTGATTGACGAATACAAATTCGGATTCCATAAAAATTTGTCAGGAGATATTGCGCGGTGGATGTGTACGAAACGTGGGTGTATTGCTCTTATAAAAGTCTTGAATAAAGTGATAGTGGAACAAAATCTTGATCATACTCTATGTGAACGTCCTACAAAAATTATTAGTCGTGAAATAGCGAGCAGTGGAATGTCGGATGTTGTGATTTCTGATGATATGAATAGGTTTCGGAAAAATGTAAGTGCAGCCAAATTGAGAACATTTGCCAAGTTACTTACAACCGCCCTCGAGCTTCATGAGTGAACATTTTTAATTTCATGGAAATTTTGAAGCAGATATAGGCTGACACGTATATAAAGCTCCGTAGTAATAAAATAAGGAAAAAAACTAACAACCAGCAAAAGATTTGTAGTGTTATTCAGAAATGTATTGATGAATTTAAAGAAGGAAAAATTACCAGAGCGGAATAAGTAAAAAAAAGTTTCCTTCGAGTTCAAACCACAAGTTTTTTAACTTTTAACTATTGAATTTTACATTATTATTAAAATTCAAAAAAATTTAAGTCAACACAATTCTTTATTTTTTAACATAATTTAAACACAATTTTTTATTTTACGTCAACCACATTTTTAACCATGCCTACAGAGAATTTCTTCTCATCGTAGCCAGTCCTCAGCCTGTAAATGGGAAGGTAAATATTAATTGGGAGCCGATACGTCCATACCACTGACATAGGGTCAGAGCCCATACGGCCACCTTCAAATGAAAGTAGGGAGCCGAAACGGACAAACGGGAGCCGATGCGGATACTCCCGGTCTTTGTCGAAGCCAGCATAACCGTCACACAGTCCGCTTACACGTTATACGCAATATTCGGAATCGGAATAGGTTTTTGGGCTAAAATTTAAAACGATCGTACACCCGTGAATCACAGTGCACGAGTTCGTTTACCTCAACAATATTATAATATAAACGAAATCACTATATATCACAATACGCCCCATCGTCGTTGGCCTTATTAGTGCATGGCATTTGATCACCGGTGAACAGTAAATAATAATATAGTGCCAAATTCTAACGCCTCATGCCGGGGACTTGGGAATCGGGCGGAATCGGATTTGGGTCGGTCTAAAACTATGCCGAACAATATTATGTACATTATATTTGATGGTTCTCCACGGGTTGCACTTTCACGAAACACGGTGTGACCTACGGTGTGGTTTTGTTACACCACTCGAAAAATATTCGTCATCGTCAGTAGTATGAAATAGAAAGTTCTGGCACCCCCGCGCGCCCCGCCACGTACAGCCAGTCCGCCGACGTGCTAACCCAGTCCAACCTAACCTAATCCCCTCCCGGCCCACCACCCGTCCAAGAATAAATACGCGATTATGGTATGGTATTTAAAACTTACCAATTCTTACCCAAACAGGTTTTGAGCTGTTTTAATTAAGGTGACTGGTAAAACACATTTTATCTAACACGCTTATGACATAGGAATTAAGAGTATTTAGACATGTTCTATTTCCAACATATTGATTGAAGCAAGATTATAAAAACATAATAGGTGGGAATTTCTGAATATTCACTGATGAATATGATACACTAAAATTTGATCTGTACTAGAAAGTGTATAACTTCTTATTAATTTATTTTTTTTTTCAAATGGATTCTTGTGATATTTGTAATAAAACCTTCACTACGAAATACTCACTAGAGAGACATGAAAATAATGTCCACAAAGTAGAAAATATTATTCATGAAAAATCATATTTTTCAAAATGCAATAGTTGTATTAATGTTAATTTTAAAAAAAAAACTCTTTTGATTGATCATTTGAATGCTGAGCATGGCATGTCGATCAATAAAGAAATTTTCCACTTTAATAATATTACAGGTATTTATTTAAGTTTTTACACTACAATATTATTTGTTTAAGTCAGACTTTTATTCATATTTCAAAGTAATAACCATTTCATATATTAAAAGTAACTAATGTATTTTAGATTCTGAGTTGAGCGATGAATGTATTGTTTTTTTTTTTTTTTTAATACAGTAAAAATGCTTAGATTTTCTTCAGCATCTTTTCTGATAGGGAAGTGAATCTAGTACTTTAGGGTGGTCAAAAGCAAAACCGTCTCCACTCAGAATCGTTTTTTGTATAGGTTCTATTATATCATTGAATTCAAGTTAGAGCTCACAGAACACTTCAATACTTCATGCCAGATTTAAGGACAAAGCAATACATTTAAGTAATCTAATTCAAGGTGTTAATAATCCTGAATATCTTAAAGTTGTAACTAAAACTATTCCATTATTGTTCAAAAACGTTTTACCTACCACTGACTAAATTTACAAAATTATATGTTGCAATCTTTTTAATTTATATATTCTGATTATTATTTTTATTTATTATTATTGACTAAAACTATTCTATTATTATTCAAAAATGTTTCACAAACTACCCTACTACTGTTGATTTTAGAATATAGTAAATTTTAACTTCTAAGTATAGTATATTTGTATATTCTAAAATCAATCCTACATTCCTACTCAGAGTACAACATTATAATTTATAAGTTACTAAGTTAGCTCCTATCAGTTAGTAGGTTCTAATTGGTAGTTGCTACGTGCGTCGTGCGCGATACCTCGATTGCGCAATACGCATGCGCACCATGAACGGTGCATTCCTGTATTTAAACGCTCCTAACCAACTGTCTCTATCTAACGAACCTTATCTATAGCCTCTTATCGGACTCGACTTCTTATCATATGTGATATGTTATCATGCACTTAACAATATAATCTAACCTAACGTATGATGTAAAACAGTCATAGGCAAGTACCCTCTTCCTCCTCCTCCTCCTCCAACTCCTTCCCCTCTCATATAAGACCCTCTGTCCTATTCCCTCGCCGCCGCCGCCGTGTTAGCCTATCTCGATCGGACCTAACCCTATCTTTCTTATCCCACCTGACTACCTGAGCCGTGTACCTCATTGCTATACCGCCGCCGCTACCTTGTGATTAATTTTATAATCACTTTGTAGCTGCTAATGGTTTTAGAAAATAATAATATGTGACAACGGTTTTGAAATCTAAATTGCGGTAAACGGTTTATAATCACCTTATCGATTGTGTTCATGATAATACATGGAGTGTCCCATATGGCCATATATATATATATATATTAGATTAAATTTGTAACAGCGAAATAATAATAATAATAATAATAATAATAATAATAATATTTCCTGTTCATACCTAATCATTATTTATGACGTGTGTATCAAAAAAAAAAAAATAAAAAAATAACAGAAAACATTTGTATTTATTTTTAAAAACGTGTTTTGCTTTATTCATCAATATCAATTATTACATATATATATACATACTAAATATATTATTATATTTATTTTTTTACAAGGTTTTCACTTCCCCACTGAACGGATTGTAAGTTATAATTTGATCGTGTAATATCAGACAATATGCTAAGATTGATGCTGGAAACACTTCATCGGCTTCAAACTCTATCCTCAGATCGATCGTAGACGTTGTAACGTTATCATTTTGTCTACTCATATCACAACTATAATGGGGGCGTGTCTTTTAAAACTGGTCCTGATCAACAGAGGTGTAACGGTGTCACGAGCGTAGTATGTTTTTTGGAATTCCACTTAAGCTCTGTACAGTGTAGCTATCTTATTTTTCGTGAAATCGCATTGGAAATCCTCGTAAGGGAAAACGCCCGAGTTCAGATATACCTTCAAGTTCTTGATATTGCAATGATCGAAATGAGCCATTGATTTACCCGCGTTATTCCTCCTATCTGTTTGAAACCCTATTATCACATAGCGAGGCTTTTCCAACTGATTGGTAGTTTTCACTTTCCACGAATGTGTACTGTTTTGAGGTAGAAACGGGTATTCGCACAGCTCCCACGATCTAAAGGCGCATAATATAGGCTTGTGGCTGTTGATAGTTTTTAAAAGAGCAATTTTCTCCCTATCGCTGACTCTCACCAAAGGTACTCTCCATAGTATTTTAGTTATATTTATCTTAACATCTTTCATCTTCAACAGCATGGCTGTATCCGTCTCCAGTTCTTTAATCGTTTTATACAATTTAATGGGGTTAATGTCCAACGAAGCTCTGTACATAATCAACTGTTGATTGCAATTAATCAAAAGACGTTTATAATCCTCGCAGAAACCAAACAAGTCCTTCAGTTCGATACAGCCGTTGAACGAATCTGAGTCCACAAATTCGTGATCTATTTTCCCGGGGTCCGAGTTCCAAGTGGAGTTATGTTTCGAATTAATTTCCGATTTACTAAACGAACAATGCCCTTTCAACGTGGTAGTTATCCCGGGGTTTAATAGTTTTTGAATCTGAGCACCGTTGATCTCGTACCTCATCTCGGAAAAAAGAAATGCCAAACCGTTGTTTATAAAATTGATATTCCCGATCAGCCCAGCGGGCTTGACTATCGACCCCTCCACGTAAATATAACTCTCGCGGCAGGGTGTATGACTCTGTATTATGCAATGCAATGCGCACCTCAACGTTATTGGAAAGTGCGGACGTGGAATATGGCAGAAATGAATGGTATTCAATTTGAGTTATCCTGCAGTTGTCCACATACCCGGCAGCCACATCTAGATATACGTTGTCCATAGTTAAATAGCGTTTAGCATGCGGAGAAACTTCAAATTATGGGTAGTAAATTTTTTTCTGTATTGGCGGTGATGACCTCGAATTTTATTCGTAGCACTTATCTTCTCGGTACTTCAAGGCACCCGTCCACACCGCCATTTATATTATAAAGTTGTAAGGCCATGTTTCATCACACGGCGCATGCACTACTACCACCACGTCAATCTCTGATTAATAGACGGATTGAAAGGGGCTCGCCGCGCAAATCGATGAAATCACCGTTTTGATCTTTTAACTTACTCGACTTATTTCTGAATAGTTAAGTGGGTACAGGACCAAATGTCTTGGGATTTCGATAATTTTATAACCCGGCGGTATGTTTGGATAGAACTCGTGTATCGCATGACACTGCCTACCGTTGTTGAATGAATCGGCTATCAGATTCGATTCTATATATATACAATTTATTTTGCATATATTAACCAACGCCTCGGACTGGTGTTTCACATTAGCCTCGTATATCCTGTTCTGAAACCCCAGTATAGGTGCTATGCTGTTGGGTATGGAAAAATCTACTATGATGTTACACTTCATCTCACGTTTCAGCGTATTATTGTTCGCCTTCAACTCAAACGATGTTACGTAAGCCGGTAATAATTATTTTATTAAACATTCCAATTCGTTTAACTCGTATGAACCCGTGGGTATGGTGATAACAGCATTTAGAGTGAGATCGGGATGGGCGCTCCCATTATCGGCGTGCACGAAACATATCCTATTACAACCCCCGTTTATATTAAGTATTGAATTATTCGTCTGCAGCCCTAACAGGCAGACTCGAGCATTTTTACCGACATCTATGGGCGGAAAGAAGTCGCAAGACAGCTCGGACGAATTTCCGTTTAACGTTATAGAATACATGTTAAAAACTTTAAGCACAAGTGTCCGCAATTCGTCATATTGTACCGCTGTCGTCTCTCGTAATTATATTCGACTTTGCATCCGTTGAAATATCTCTGCAGTTCCAGCGGTGGTGGTAAATTTCCAAAACTATCGAAAAAATCTACGAGATATCCGTTTTTTCTGTATGCTATCCAATGAGTACCCTGACTATTTTCACGGTCTAGATTGACTACGGCCAACTCGACACGTTTAGGACGGGCGGGCAACCTGTCTTGGGAAAAAACTCTGGTGAAATGGGGTATTTTCAACATGCATGCGTATTTAACGAGTTCGTAGTCATATAGTGCATTATCGGGTAACGTAGATATTAGTTTTTTGTCGTCATTCCCCCCGCCTTCTTAGTCAAACCCTACCCTCCTTTATACGGGGAAAGATATAATCCGTCACCTTGTGATAATTTTTAAGATCCCCCTTGTACGGAGCGAGATATTGGTCTTCGCCTAAATGCAAGGAGTGTTCTTACTATCGCTCATCTCTTTGGCGGTCTTGATTATATTTGTAACACCCTCCGTGAGCGCACCTAAGGCAGACAAACCTGTGAAAATCGGGATTAGCAGTAATAAGCCGCCCTTTTTCGATATACGTATGATTCTAGGTGTTGTAGATTTCTTATTTTTCTCCACTGTCTCTTTGGCCACCGCAACACAAATTTTAGCTAATTTGATTAAATTGTATTCTCCATCTGTCATCGACCCTTTCCTCTTCTTCAACACTGCCTTGACCGCTCTAATGCCGGCTTTAAAGCCGCAGCCGCATTCACCACGACGGTTGTCGCTATCAATAGCGGTAGTACCACCTCCAATCTTACGTTTCACTTTCATAGCTGTGGTAACTGCCCAAGCTGCCGCCTTTTCACCGATACTGCTATTTTTCGATTTGAAAACCTCCCAAGCCTGATCTTCTAACACCGCATCGGCTCTGTGTCTATCAGCCAACGAATTATTTTTATCATAGGCAATATCGTGTGTCTTACAAACTTCGTCGAGATTATTCACACCGTGTTTACCACGTGCTAATCGCTCTTTTAATCGAGTCCCCGGTCCGCAAAATCTGTAAATATTTTGAAAAATACATATTACTCCCTCGCACGTCTAACGATAATCTTAATCGATAATACGAGTATGTTCTTCGGTACTAACCTATACCCCGGTAGGTGCATCTCCACTGGTAGAGTATTTATAACCGAGTTAATAAGCCCACTACCTTTATTCGTGCGCTTAGATCATATACTATGGATGTAGTCATGCGTATAATTGTTCTAGCGCCAAATTGTGTCCAACATCATCCCCACCATTTTCAGAATTTCACGATACACGACACTAATGCGCATGTCCGAAAGCCAGGTATCAGTATCAACAATGCCAACTGATAAGTAATAATACGTTTTTAATTTTATTATTTCACTTGTCACTTTATCAGTATAACAGTATCATTCGCTTAGATTTCTGGCCATGCGCATTTTTATCGTGTACCGTGAAATTTTGAAGATGGTGAGGATGATGTTGGACACAATTTAGTATACGCATAACTACATCCATAGTATATGATCTAAGGATTATATCGTTAAGTGCATGATAACATATCACATATGATAAGAAGTTGAGTCCGATAAGAGGCAGTAGATAAGGTACGTTAGATCAACATGATTAACATAGGGTCCACATGGGTGGGGGGCGGGGAGGGGAGCATTAAGGCGGCGGGGGGAGAGGAGCATAGCAGCGCAGTTAGATCGGACTAGGTTAGGACGGCGGCGGCTAATTAGTATATGTTAGATTGAACCAGGTTAAAGTAGCGGATCGAGGAGGGCGGTAGGTAAGACCAAGAGAGTAAGCCGTCGGGTGGTGGGCCGAGAGGGGATTAGATTAGGTTGGACTGGGTTAGAGATTCGGACAGGGAGGGGATTAGGTTAGGTTGCATTGGGTTAGAACGGCGGCGGACGGGCATGAGGGGACGGGGCGCGCGGGGATGCCAGAACTCTCTATTTCATACTACTATCGTCATCGACACGATCTTAGTTTCCGAAATATAGGCGACAATCGCGCGCTTCTCACGTAGCTCTCCGGACACTTTGCAAGGCACTTTGGCCGGGGACCTTTCGACACGGCAACGGATGAGTTCAGACGCGAACACATTCAGACTCGCTCTCATCGTATAGATAAACCTAAACGACCACGCAGCATGGAACCGTTACGGGTTTCCAACCCCTCTTGTTGAAAAAATAAAAATAAAAATTACCGAATTAAATACAATAATCCGGGTGCAATCAAGACTATTTTAATGTAGCAATACGCCAGGACTTACATATATATAAGACACTATGACACACTGCTTTGTGTATTGCAAAAAGTAAATCCCTGCTAGGCATAACGTTTTTCATGCCACACAAATACTTTTACAATTTTTTTTTATATTTATTTTTTTTTTTTAACAAAAGTATATTTACAATGTGTAATATTTATATAAAATATAATGAGTACATTTTATAGTCAAAATTAGGTATAAAAACCCGAAATAACGTGTGAAGGAAGCTCACTTGTGTGGACACCCTCTATTTTTATATTTATACTTATGTGCTTGAAGTATTCCGATACACCATAAGCTACTACTTTATACTACTTATAAACTAATAATATATTTTAACAATACATCCCTACCTTTAAAGTAAAATAATTTTTATAAATATTTTATTATTTAGAGAATATTCCAAACCAAACCCGCCGGCCATCCCCCAAATCAAATCCTAGATTCACCACTGTGTGTAGTGAAAGTGTGTAAAAAATAATATTTTTCCATTTGTTGAAACATTATTGAAAAATACATCATGGATATATATATATATATATATCCCAGAAGGGTTCCATCTTCATCATTGTAGTACGGTATAAAGGTTTATTAAAAATGTAGTGCGAAGAACTATAAAAATGTAGGCCCGGCTGTAAACTACTAAAATTGGTACCGGTATTGACACTACGTAATCTATCTGGCTTAAGTCAACGTCAACGATTGATCACTTTACTCCAAATACAAGCTAATGTATGGTGCAAATGGATTAAGACGGCATTATTATGACATAACCACAGCTTAGCAGCGCGTAGAGATTACGTTCAGCGATCGAGGACCTAAGACATAATATTCGATTACGTGTCCGCAAATGGCATGTACAATCTATATTATAAGTATGATAATGAACGTATACGGTTTAAAATAATTATTGGCTTTAGATTTATCGAGTGAACCGAGAAGACGGTGACGATGTCTTTGAAGTCAGGCTTCAGTGAATTTTGTGGAGGTTATACTGTACGCGACCTTGTGCCACGTGTCATTATTGTTGTTAAGTTTCCAACGAAAACGAAATATCATTCTAAAATTTGATTAATATCGTACTGTGGTAGTTGTATATACAATCGTTAACTGTGTTTAATTGGTACCGAAAAACTAAAATATACATACACATAGATTTTACAATACTTCTAACGATATTATATAACTATATGTTATAATGGCTCTTTGTATAGGACCTCATGCAGGTTTTTTTTAAACAATTACATGGTTTACTTTACTGTCTAAAATTACTCTAAGTTTTGAGTTGTACTCAATTTTTCATTTTAATGATAATGTGTAAAATATAGTATAAATGAAACGACCTTTTATCGTAATAGTTATTGTAGTATATGATGTTCGTAATAAATGTCAACATTAAAATTTAATATTGAGTGAATTTTACAACACAAGTGTTTAGAAAAATCCTTAACTAGATAAGTACATCAAAATATGATTTCAATAATATTTTTTAAAACGGAGTGATGGAATCTATTGCTTTTGCAATGATGTGTTTTGTTTTTTTTTTTATTAATTTTTTTTTTTTGTTTGTGTCCAACGACACCTTTTTTGACAGTAAAATGCTTCAATTTCCGTAAACAGCAATTTTTCTGCAAGAAAAGTGAATGTAGACGATATTTGGGCAAGCCAAGAATCAAACTTTTTCAATATTTTCAAAAACATCGAAATAAACCATAAAAAATTACGAAAAAACGGGAATAAATTGAAAATCGTTCCACACAAATTTAATCTATATCGCAGTTATAAAAATATAGAAATGAAAATTATTAAATATTAATTGCTTTCACATTTTATTAATATAACTATGGATACTAGCTCCTAAAATAATTAATTTTACATGTATTTAATCCAAACACTTTGATATGCATTTGGGCATTTCGTGATTACTGACGTTAATTGAATTCGAATGAACAATATGCACGCAAGCTATAAATTATTATTAATGAATGTATGATTAATCGAAATTTTCGCTTATTATTGTTCAACGCGAAATTAAAATTATTTTTGTTCACCACCGTACACCATGAATGTTCTTACAGGATTCCTACTTTTGAGGGCGGCCAATGGATTGTTAAAAACTGCCGTCGTGGTGGCGATAGAGTTGTAGGTTTTCGTCCAGAATTGTATGAAAATTGGTATAAAAAGACAGAAAATGGGTGTAGCAGGACCTGCAGCTATATATTCCAAAAAGACAAGGACGCACTTCCAAAACCAATCGTTTACAATGGCTCATCAACCATGATGGCCGATTTCAAATCACGTACCTATAATTCAACCATGCTTGATATAAAAGGCTTTCGGTGAGCATGTCTGAGTTTGTATTTTTGCTATTATTATCTGCCACGAATCTTCTGATTCTTCTTTATTCCCGCATTCTTTTCCAACTATTATTGGTTATACATTCATCCTCAACTTCGACACGGTCCGGTCTCCCATTTCTCGTTTACACACGCACCACCTATCCACACGTCATTCCTTAATTCCATCCAATAATTTCTATACGTTTGCTCCATCTCTTTCCTTTCATATTTAACGATCGATGGCAATACCTAATAATGGTACGGACCTGAATCATTTGATCCACATTTATGCCTAATTACTAGTTATTTAAATGTTCGCAAATAAGTCATATAAAGATATTTTAAATATCCTGTCCATAATGTTTTCTGAACATGAAAAATGTTATTGAATTTCAATAGTTTACTTATCGCAGAATGATTTAAAATTAGCCCATTAAATTAGCTACCTTATGTTCATTAGCAACTAAAATATTATTATTTTTTTTTTTTTAATAAAACATTATAATAAAAATAAATTTTTTGACTGTACAAGACTAGAGTGATATAAGGGATGTTTTATTAGGTAGTTATTTATTCAATAGCGGTGATAAAATTCATTCGCTCAAATATCATTGTATAGAACGGAAATTACAATATTTTACCCGTACTAGTACAAAATTTATCTGCATTTAAAAATGGTACCTATCTTTGAATACATACTAACTAAAAATAAAGTCATTCATACATATAGAACGAGTTAGTTATAATTTATAATACCCATTAATCATATATCATGCTCGTTTGATAACACAATATCATTAATATTTATACCCAACTAGTAATACTATTAAAAGTATAAATTCTGATAGAACTAATAATAATGCAGTTTTTGTGAGTTTGACAATAGTAATATTATACTTTTATTGATTTGTTTTTTTATTACCAAAAACTTCAAAAGTTTCATAAATTCGACTCAGAATGTTTCTGTATTTTATGCAGGTTTCCTTTTTTTGTGATTTTTAATAAGCTAAGTACTTACCTAAATTTTTTTTAAATCTAAAAAAAGAAAAATAAAGAGGTATGATAAAACAATATACGATTTATTTATTATGTGAAATATTTTAATTATAATTTATCAGAGAAAAAAATATTTCACCAGAATGAATTGTGATTAATGTCCTAGATATATTGTTTTTCGAAAAATAATATTTAATATATATTTATATTTAGTTTATATTTTATTATACTATTTACTCTAACCTTTACTTAGAAACGTTTGGAATTCATTATTACATTGCTCTCAATACTAATAACGCAGCTATAATCCACTCGTTCTAGTGACCTATATATAGTTCGAATAATATTCCATTACTTTTACGCCTTGTGTGCATTAATTGTAAAATACTTTACACTACGTGTACTGTGTGCCACAACATAATTTATCCATTCATGCAATTCAAAAGTAATAGGTATAACATTATTTCATCTTGCATTTGAACATTGTAAAATTACTAGGAAATAAAAAATGTAATTAAAAATAAAAATTACCAGAACAATATGACTATAAATATTCCTACGGTGAATATATTTACGTTTTGAGTAAAAAGTTTTACATCTTAATGTAATTTTAAACCTTTCATTTCATTATATTTTCATGCTTACAATGATGATTATTTTGGTTCAACCATGGTGACTGGTGGTAAGATTATAAACTTTTTTTTTCCAGATTGAAACACAGCATTGACACCTATATGCAATGATTTTAATTTATACCTCTGATTCAAAAGCAGCTGAAGCTTAAATTTGATAAAAAGTACACGATATACGTTTTTAAAATGAAAGCAAAATTACTCGAAATTCCGTAATGTTTAAAATAATTATGAAAATACACCTACCAATATTTCTATTACATCACTATTCACAATATTTTTCAATATTTTACAATGGATTAAGATGCACAACTATTGAAAAAACTTGAGAAAAAAAAATAATTAAACTGATTAAATCTAAATAGTCTTAACTTATAATATTGCGTTTATATATTATATCTTATGTCGTTTATTCTTCTATACACGCAATGGTGAAAATAGAAAAAAACCAAAGAATCATGAGCGAAGTGATTAAGTAAAGTTCTCCGTGGGTCTATCAGATACATTATGAAAAAATATATAAATAAATAAAAATATATTTACATCCATATTTTTACGTGAAGGTAAATATATTGTTCTCCAACAATGTCTTGTTAAAATATTGTATCGTTAAACGCTTATCGTTTATATATACCTACATATTATTGCGGTAAATATTAAAATTTAAATATTGATATTCCTCGAACGTCTAGAAAAAAAGAATTAGCATAAATATAAGGTAGTTTACCAGGGTTATTAGAATATTTAATAAAATCTATTCTACGAACAAAAAGTATAATATTGGTTTATACCTACTGTATAATTTTTAACAATACAATATGAATAATGTGAGCATAGGTACGTACTGTATTTATTAAAATAATGTGATCATTTTTGTAGTTTTAGAGAAATAAACAACGCAAAACGTAAAATAATATCAGAATAGTCAGAATACCCAGTTGATTTGGCATTAGAGTATAAGTATTCTATTTTTTTGTTCTATTTACAATCACACTTATTAGTGCAGTAAAACTGAACAAAATAAACAACCGGTGAAAATGTTGTTGAAACGAATATGCACTTCGATTATTGTCACTACTCGCTAATGTTCTATTAAATGCTTAAAATATTGATAACAACGCATAATCCTTCTAAAAAAGTTATTCCTGGCCGCAATCTTATGAATTATAAATCAGTGAATGATAGGTATACATATATTAGAGTTATATTATAGGCAATAAATTCTCTTAGGTCTGAACCGTAAAAGTAAAGCATAATAACTCACAGGGACAATAATTAGTCAAGCATGTTGAAATGTGTTTTAAATTTGTACAATTGTTGAAATATAATAGTAATACTGTGCTTTGACCACACAGGTCGAAACAAGGACAACGTTCATTGAGCAGCCAGCTGTCAACATTGTCATCGGTTGACGATAAGCTAAATGATTGGCAAAAAATCGTGTTACAACCACAGAGTGATGACGAACAATCATTCATCTACTTCCCGTCACCAAATTAGATGTCTGTGGAAGTGGACGGTTGTACGTATAAAATTATACAAAATTGTTGACGTTTCGATGAACAGCTTAATAACATTTCGTTGTACATTTTAATCTAATATTAAGTAAAATTAATTAAAAATAATTTTTAATTCAGTTTACCATTATTGTTTCAATGTCAGTTTATTAGTATTAAACATAAACTCTTGCGTAATTACGTCAAGATTCATGTCAGTACTTACTAAAATATTATATTTACTTATACATTATGATCGTTGGCCAAGTGAATTTCCGATCTTTTTTTTGTCCCATAACAGGCAACAGCTATAACTCGTAGTCATATATAATATACACAGTTGAATCCACTTATTACGATGCTGTGTTAGTATAACGATATCCGGGTAAAACGATTCCCAGCCATGTATTTGGTTGGTTTTATATCCCATGTGGAGTAATTCTGATCGAATATAACGATGTCGATTGCAACGTTAATCTCGGATACAACGATGTTATTTCGAAATAAGAATACATTTTTAATGAAATAAAAATATTCTAAGGCTGCATATTTATGGTTTTTTTATTTTTTGTATAACTTGAATTGAAAAAAAATTAGAAGTTGATGAAATAGAAATACAATTGAAATTATTTTATTTATAGTTTATATTCAAAATTTAATCTATTAAAATTCTAAAAAAAATTGTAAAGGGCTTCGCCGGCACCCACATGTTTGGTTTTAGTTTTAATAAAAAAGTTATATTTAACAAACAAAAGAAACTTTAATTAAATTGTAATCAATATAAATTAAATGTAACATAATAATGTAGTTTTTTTATTTAAATTTAAAATTTAAAATCGTATGAAAAATAAATATAAATTATAAGAAATTATTACATTAAAAGTTGATGTTCAAATGTATATATGTTACGTGCAAAGTGGAAAACTCGGGCATTGTACACATTGCCCAATGCATATTGGGCAATGTAAATTTTAAAGTTTTTATACAAAATAATCTGCATAATATTTTATGTTTTTATTATTACATTATTATTTTTATATACAATTTATTTATGCAATAAAAATTGTGAATTAAGTTAATAATCATTTTGTAAATGCCCTATATATCCCGATAACGAAACCGATAAATATCTTATCTCATATAATTTTGGTACGTACAATTTTACTTTAGTTTATACTGTCACTCAGTTTATATTGTGCTTAAACTAACATTTATTTATTTTTTACATTTTATTTAAAATGGGAAAATTTAATGCGAAATTTAATATTTTGTTAAAAGAAAAAAATTTGAATAATGTGTATTTAACCAAATTAAAATACGACGCATTAATTGAACATATAATTAATATAAAGAATAGTTCCCAAAAATTGAAGCCAAATAATTATAAACTCTTGAAGAAATATGATGTAATAAAAATATCTGAAATTAACAAATTAATTGTTCCAGTTACTGCAGGTAATAATAAAAAAAATATATATTAAAAAAACTAACAATTTATTTATAAAAATAGTAAAATTATTTAATTATTAGAATAAATGTACTTCATAATGTAACATTAATAATTTGCATGTGGCATGGTGTGGCAGAGTGGTTAGCCGCACTCGCTAATCAGTGTTGCGGTTAAGCACCCTCCGGCGTAGTTAGAACCGGATGGGTGACCATCCGGGTTTTTAGTGACGTTAACCATGCCACATATGCACATACGTGTTCCCCACAACCCACAGTTCCCCACCATAAACAATTAATCATCCAACACCCAATGGCCTCAGTTGCCGTGGATTACTTAATGAAAAAAATAAAAAAATAAAAAAATAATTTGCAATAAAACGTAAAATATTATGCAATTATTTTGTATAAATACTTTACAATTTACATTGCCCGAATTTTCCACTTTGACCGTAATATACATTACAAAGATTAATTTACTGTTGCTAGTTTTAAAAAATGTGATTTAGTATATTTAAAATATTGGTTGTTTTAGAAATAAATACGATTGTTATTATTACATTTTTTTCGAAATTTTTATGTTTTAATAAACGAAAAATTTTTATTTTTTATTTTTGTAATTTAATTTCTTGTAGTCCAAACTGAGAAATGACCTTTTTTCATTCGCACGTCAATTATATACGGCTTTAAGTGCGGTTCCGCGAACGGTTACCGACAGTTTGTAATACCATCCTAAATGCTTATAATAATAATAAAACAAAACGCTTGTGGTATGTGTTATGTAACACTGTTCTTATAGTCATAATAATAATATCCATGAGTATCAAACCTCACAATACACTATATAGGTACCAGTCTAATTTCTCAATTTTTTTTTTGTTTTTTTGTAAAATAACAATGATTATTTGATACCTAATAACCTTTTTTGACCATATGTAGCCGGTAGAGATTATAAGCAATATTAAATAAATTTCATTTTTTAAATTTGATCAATTTTCAAGATTTGTAAACAAAATTGATAAATGAAATTTGTTTTTAAATTTGACTAGATAGGTCTTAAGATAATGGAATTCTTACAAATGGAAGAAAGATACTAAACGATATTAAAATAAAACTATGCCAAAGGTTAATTGATTGCCATAAACTATAAATTTGCTTTACTAATCAAAATTATTTATAAAGATTATATCATATATAATGATTTCAAGCACGATACGATTGCGCGCGGTCCATATCAGCGGTACCTTTTTAAGCGTACGATTGCGCACGCTATATTATTTTAACTTTTAAGCAACGTTGCCAAATATATAGGTCCATGGTAAATCCGTATGATACCATAGTAGATTATAGTAGATTATTTATTAATTATTTTTGACGATATCAGACAAATTTCCCAACACTAAGAATGAATTGGTTATACTATCAAAAATATCATATTCATTGTAAATGTCCATACATGTACGAATATACCTATAATATAATCGTGCATGATGTGACTATATCAATTAACTATCAGTTGTGTTCGGTATTATTAACTTTTTGTATCTTTTATTATTTACCGTTAATTTTTTATTTTTTTTTAAATAACATTTTTTTGATATTATTAACTTTTTTATTTTTAATTATTAACGTAATACATTTGGCAACATCGTAGCACCCAATTTCACGCGCAATCGTACGCCTTTGAGTAGTTAAAATTTTGTTTTTTGTTATTCTGGCACTGCGCGCAATTGTACTACACCGATGATTTCAACCAGTGCCGTAGCCAGGGGGGGCACTGGGAGCACGTGCCCCCCTCCCGAAATCCTTTTTGATGGGTTGAAAGAAATTGACAGAATGGGTCAAAGCTAATAATACGAAATCAATTCTACCGAATTAACTGAATGTTGACCGTTTGTCAAACGAATACAACACATTCAAGTATATTTTACTCTTTCGCTATAACAGTGGCAGAGTTGACGGTACCAATTAGACGCGTAGTTCGTGGAATCTTTTGCCTCATTTTCGTTTAATTATTATTCATTTATTAGGTACCTGTTAAGCCCCAGACGCTTTTTTTTTTTTTTGATCTCAAATTTCACCAATTATTTATAGCTGCACTGATGTGTATCGGTGTGTCCACGATCCATTTTCCCAGCACTGAATGTAGACGTTCGCATATGTGACACATGCGGAAAACGTGGTGAAACGTCGGGTAAGATTTATGTACGAAGAAATCGATCAACGTCACACAGTTAACTTATAAAATTAATGAAATGCACATTAGCCGTTCAAACGATTTTCAGTTAAGTGCTTTGCAACATCGAGCACAGCGTCGTAGAATTATCTCATCGTCGGAATCGGTTATAGGTTAGCTTAGATTATCACTGGAAGTGTATTATGTGTATGTATTAGACAAGGCGATCGGCGACTAACCGACACTGATGAAATATATTTACTAAGAATTTTAATGCGATTTCCGAATTGCAATGGATTTCTCATATAGTCGCCATTTGTTCGCGTTCGTTTATTCGTGCTGTTAAATGTTCTATAATAACATCATAGATTATAATACTATAATGTAATGTGAATGACCATATTTTACAACAACCATCTCTTGACTCTCACCATTCGGTTCTGGTATAACTATATGATTTCGAATGTCATTGTAAACTAAATCACTATTTAATACGAATATGTTGTGATAATATTATATACTACGTACTATGTAAATACGAGATGTACATTTATATATTAATGGTAAAAATATCATGTGCAAAACAATCTCCTATGAGGAAGTAAATATTATTTCTGTAAATTATTATACTAATACTATATTTTAATGGAAAATAAACAATTTTACTGAAAAAGGAAAACGTTTATAAAAAACGTGTGCGTGTAATACTACAACATTTGTATTCCTCAAGCAATATTAGAAGCTCACCTTGAATCTTACATAAATAAATACGTCTTCATTTTAATAATAGAAATATTATTTTCACGCTACAAATGATCGTTAAAATAATACAATAATTTATTATGGTACCATTAGTAAAATAGTAACCATGAGTTTACTAGAAAATATAATACATTTTGTAAACAAATAATATTAAACTGAATATTAATCATACTTATATTCATGACTACGCTGTTTTTCACATTTAATACTGTAATATTATAATATAACTTTAGCACGAATAAATTTATGTGATTTTGCAACCGTTGTTTTTACTACGATTTTTAGAAACAAAATATTTAATTTACTGTTAATACTGCTGATTAGTGATCTGTTAAGAACTAAACAGGTCATTTATTAATAATAATTTCGATACAACGAAAAAAGTAACTGGATTTGAACGACTTTCAATGTTTCGCTCAATAATATATAAAATTAACCGTAATACATTTAAACAAATAATTTTAACCCAAATATAATATAACTATCATAATATGCGCTATAGTACTGAATAACAATTTAAAAAACCATCTTACTCTTTTTTTTATTTTTAATTTTCAATTTAAATTTCAATGGTTTAAAATTATATTGGATACGCTTTGAAAGCCTTTGCCGGCAAATTATTCTTACGGACACTTAATATTTCAAAAACAACCTATATAAACACCATAGTAAATCAAGCTCGGCCCAGAACCGTTTGTCGAATACAATGATTTATTGCTTTATATTGCTTTTTAAACGTATAGTAATAATAGAACACTGGCTTGTACCGAAGTGAGCGAAGCGAGACGAGTGCCCAACACCCGCAGCCACTGTAATACACTGCCCATAGTTTTTTTTTTTTTTTTGTTTTGTCGTCAACAAAACACTATAAAAAGTAAACCCATACCTCGAGTCTATTGTTCACGTGACAAAGGAGGGGAAAAGGTGTTATTCTTTTATCGTACCTCACGTAACCACCTCATTTTTAAGAATATATATTACTCTCTGGTTCATATTTTTCGTATAAAATAAAATAGCTCAACCAAATCGAAGAGTACATAATATTCCCTATGAACCAGAAAGTTCGTTAAAGTACCGTTAAAAAATTAAAATTTGCTTCATTCTAATATCGCATAGATGGAAAATTGTAAAATATTAATAATAATAATAATAATAATTATATACTTAATGACATTTCTCGTATTGTTGGCCGTATTCTGCAAACGAAAATGATCCAATAGTTTTTCAATGTTTGACATAGTTTTGCTAATATAATGTTCGTTGATTACATTAGATATTACTATACAAATACAATATACCGATAGGTATTAACGATATTGAATTATATGTTGAAAATCAAAAAAACAAGTATAATATCGATATAATCATAGTAAATTCTTTAAGAAACGCGGTCCGATTATTCACATCTTCTAGTTTAAACCCTGTTCACGCCGATCTGAAGATATAGTGTTTTACCGTAGACGGGTCATTGTGGACACTATTTTTGTAGCGTCGTTTTTTTTTCGTATTTCAACAGCAGACACAATCGACGTCTAACTGAAAATTGAACGATTCGCGATAAGCGGTGGTAAGCCAGTAAGATAATGATTATATTTTCGTCAGCAGCCCGGACGATCAGACAAAAAAAAAAACGTAAAGGTACTCGCTTGTGTGCTATCGCGAAACCGTTTATACAAAACCTTACAATAATAACGTTGACGTTCGTCCGTGCATCGGTGTACGTTCGTTTCAATAATAATATTATAATATAGTCGATGACTTTCCGTACTGTTCCGCGATCTTATAAACTACGTAAATTCTAAGAAAATGAGCTATGATACATTTTTAAGTAAAAAATATCATTTTTGTATGACAGAACTTTACGCCTGGGAATAGAAATTATTATTGTGTTGGCGACGTGTTGAATTAGCTCACATTACGACGTAAACTTCAAATCAATTGTTGCAAATTGTCTGTAAAAAATAAAATCGCCTTCGAGATTTGAAAACTTACTTAATACAAATCTACGCGCAATTCGTCTCCAACAGTGATTACGAAAGTTAACTCTTCAAGTTCAACCTTTAATCAGGTCACTTATTGTGTCGTCTCAAACACAATAAATGTTCATAGAAATAATATTATTATTTTTTTTTTTTTAATTTCAGATCAAACATTTAGAACTATTCCAAACACGGTTTGGATGTTATTTCAACATTTCAATAAGTGTACACAAAACTATATGAAAATGTAACTCATTATGTTGTAATAATGTAATATTCGGTTGGATAGATTATCAAATTATTTTAAAAATGAATATGAGTTTGTAAGTGTCAATTTATAATCAAGTTACGTATATTATTATCGTTATTTGAACATATAATAATATAAAATATAACTCGTTGGTTATTATTACATTAAATATGTATTTGTTTTACCACTTCGTTAAACAAAGAATTTATATTGTAAGACTACCAGAGTTCCAGAAATTATTTTGCCTAATTAAGAATATAAAGTTTAGAAAGTTACTGGATAATACTTATCAGTTATCATACTAATAATACATTGGCTATAAGTGTGCATAACTTCTTAACATTTAAAAACTCTAGCGAACTGTATTCGTTATCGGCGTTTGATAAAAATAATAATAATTATGTTATGATCACTTAGTTATTAAACTTTTACTTCTTAATTATTCGACTTAAATGATATTGTTAAATAATTAACCTAGGTATATGTTGTACCATAACGCACCACTTATATTTACAGTAAAAACCATACAATATGATTATAATTTACGAGGTTATCATATCCAGAACATCGTTATTTGCTCATTGTTTCATCTCTGGACGGACTAAACAAATAGAGAATAATAATTGCAAAGGCAAATAGTTGTTGGCTGGATAATGAAAACAATGTATAATGTACAATATATTATATCGATGTGTGCCTATTTTTATAAAAAAAGAAATTAACAAGTGTGTCGTTAACATAAAATCTTTCAATATAAGAAAATGAGTAATAATTACTATATAACATTATTATGTAATCGTTTAACGTGGAATTTATTTTTATTTATTTTTTTTGTGATAGATACATATTATATTATTATTAAACATGATTTATATGCTGTGCTTATGAACAAATACGTTTATGTATATACGGAAATTATTACCCTCTTATAATGTTGTAATATAATCATACTACATCCGACATTGTTTAATGAATCGAATAATTTTGTTTTTCTATTTCGATTTCAATATACGGTTTTGGTGAAATACGTAAATTGTCTTAACTAGCACGTTTGGCACTTACCGGCCATAATTCGTTTCAGGTTTATATGTATATAATATACCAACTTGTTTACTCGCGTTGTCGTAAACGTTTTAGCATTAGCAACCTTGTGTATTGCACACGGTTCACGTAAGCATTGACCTTTAATTTATACGAAACCGGTTTAACATCATACGCTATAAAATACGTTTCAAACAATTATAATAATAATAATAAATTAACAATATTATGATTATTTATGATTATTTGTGTACACGCTATACGCGTGTGGAACTGACGTCGGACCTCGGACGATCGCCGATCGATTCAGTCGAATACAGTGCGTCAAACGATCAACGATGTATCGATTATTGTTTCCTTTGTTCGGTGAGTTAACACAATTTAAATATTTAATACATGTAATCATAACGTGCACAGGTACTCACTGAGTACCACGACTTATGGTGTACAAAATATGTGTGCCTCGTATGTTTTTTTACTATAATTCTTTATTGAATAAAGCTGTTTTTCGCAACACCTTCCTCCGGCATACTTCCTATTGATTTTCGAAACAATTTCTTCCTTGCTTATAATTTTATATAATATGTACTACATCGCTACAGCCACTTCGACATGACGACGGATGCTGACTGCTGAGCTATTTGATTTTCGTACTATGCGCATCAAATTATCAACTATAAATTTGGTTACACACGGAGCGGTTTAGCCGCGCGCGATCAAGGCTTTAACCCGCGGCGGATAACCGCCTAAAATTAAACACCAATAATCAATTGGGTATATTCACAAGAAGAAAACCGCGCCGCTCATAGCTGCGGACGACCGCCGTGTCCGTTCTTGTTTAATTTTCGGGCGGTCGACCGCTACCACTCGCTGAAATTAAACTGTGTATTCCCAATGGACATGCACACGGAGAGTATTGTCCACGGCGGACCGTAGACATGATACAATTGAACGGGTTATTTAAATAAAGTTGACATAAAATTGTCCTTCTTATGGTGTTTTTAAATTAATTGGATATACCCAATAACGCCTTTTCGGTAATTTCGTTTTGGATTCTGAATGGAGTGATGGAATGTATTGGTTATACAATGTTGTGTGTTTATTTATTTTTTTATTTTTTTGTTTGTCATCACGTTATAGGGTAGTAAAAATGCTTCAATTTTCTAAAACAGCAACTTTTCAGTCAAAAATCTAACTTTTTCAATACATTTTAAAAGCGTCAAAAAAAAAAAAAAAAAAACGATAAAAAAATTACGGAAAAAAAGGAAATTTTATGCAAATTCACGTTTTGACAAAATACATTTTTTTTAAATGCTCTGACTCAAAAACGAAAAATCGCAAACACTTGAAATATTCACCAAATCTTTATATTAGCTTTTTCTATTCATGGTTAAGTTTTCAAAGTATTTTGACATACTTTGACTCATTTATAGAAAATTTAAATTTTCGATTTTTGTAAATTTTTTTTTTTTAAACACCTATAAAATTTAATTGGCTGACCGAAAACTCTCGAAAATTAAATACAAGGTTTATAATAAGCTTAATTTATTTTCACTAGAAAATAACGGTGATCGTTTCACTCAAATTTTTTTTATAAGCTCATAAAGCTCAAATTTGTATAAAATGTGTCAAAATCACGATAATTTGCAAGTTATTTTGTAGATAAAAATTCATAAAATTTTTTCTGTTTATACTTAAAATTCAAAATTTTAACATTAGGTTGTCCATAAGCTTACCTTCAAAAATATATAAAAAAAATTCTACCAGACTTAAAGGGAAAAATTTTATGACTGTTTTAAATTTAAATTTTTACGAAATTGCATTATAATTCAATTTAAATATAAAATACTATATTATTATATACACATTTTAGACAAACATATTAACTCCATTCAGAATCGTTATTCGTATACAATGATATCTATCATTGCATTCAAATTTAATAAATCCATTTTAATAATGACCTATCGTATAAACGAGGTACACTCCACCCCTAACTGTACAGCAAAGCGAGGCCCACCCGTTCTTTTTATTTTTAAACATCTATAAAATGTAATTAGCTGACCGAAAACTCTTGAAAATTTAATACAAGGTTTATAATAAGTTAATCTTATCGTAACTAAAAAATATCGGAGATCGTTTCACCTAATTTTTTTTTTTTATAAGCCCATAAAGTTCAAATTTGTATAAAATCTGTCAAAATCATGCTAATTTGCAAGTTATATTAGATAAAAATTCATAAAATTTATTCTGTTTATACTTAAGGTTCAAAATTTTAAGTCTAGGTTATCCATAAGCTACTCTTCAAAAATCTAAAAAAAATTTCCACCTGACTTAAAGAGACAGAAACGAGAAAAACACATTTGCAAATTCAGTTTTTTTTTAAGTTACAATTTTAAGAGCATATTTTAGTGCATTTCATTCTATATTTTCATGGATTTAAAATATATATATTTATGTATATTTTTTTTTTTTAATTTTCTAGTTAAATATACATAATCAATACTGTAAAACTGAGGTTTTCCGTTGGTGTAGGTATATAAAACTAGACATCAATATTGTTATAGAAAACCCCTCGATACTCGGTACAAACTTGTTTTTTCACCTACATATTAAACAAGCTTATGCACTTAGTGATTGAGTGGTCCAAATTGTGAAAATCCGTATGAAAGCAATACACTTGAGTCATCGTTATGCATTTATCTAAGTATCTGTAAACTAAAAAAAAAAAAAAAAAATTACTAATTCAATAATCATCCGTTTAAATATGTATTATTTATTATCAGTAATATTATTAATTCTACCTTTGCAATAACTTACAATCATGAATACTATTAGCAAAAAAATGCCAGGGAAAACCCTGCCAACTGTTTTGGAATATCATATGATACCTATTACCTATTAGATTTGCATCATCGAAAAACTAAATGATGTGATGTTATTAGTTGTTAACTGTTATTGTTTATTTAAAATTTTAAAAGTACAACACAGCATAATATTATGTCTGTAAAAATACTAAGTACAGATTGAGTAAAATAAAATAATTTTCTGTTCTATACCTACGTATTTTATTTGCGTGTTATATGATAGTTTTTAATTATATTATTATTATAAGTTATATTATAACGTTGACCTGTAAAGTATTTCTAACCCCTAACTGCAGTTTATTATTATTTTTTTTTTTATAAAAATCATCACAAAAAAACAACCCATTTTTTATGTAAAAAATTAATTTATTCATACCTAAATTTTACTCTTTCATTACTAAGAGTATAATAATTTCTTATCTTAATGGCCAAATAATTCTAAATAAAGCTATTCTATGAGTGTTTATTTTATACTTGACGCATTTTTTAATAAATCTGATATATTTTCAATGTGCAAACAATAAATTTGAAATCGTATATTATAATTTATTTATTTTTAGTATTGATAAATTATAATACTTATTTATATATTGATATTTTTACTATTCATGGAACTTCACAGGTTATATTATGGGGTGCCAAATGTCCCCCAACTTTTAAATCTATAGTAACCACAAGTCCCAATATGTCTATATACTACATATATATATATATATATATATATCAGTTAAAATATGTATTTATGAATATTGCTCATACATAAATATTATCACAGCTAAAACTAATTATTGGGTATTTGTAGTATGGAGGGAAGATATAATTTAGCATGCCCAAGGTTTCAGATATAATTGCATCGTGCAACGCATATAAAATAAAATTTTAGATGTCTATTATTGAATAGCAATATTATAAAGACAATACTTATTTGGGTTACAATTCAGTCATTTAGTAAAAAATAAGATGTATAATATGACCATTTTTACATTTGAATTAACTTATGGACTTTTTTGATTCGAAGTGAAATATGTCGCAAATGCAAAACGTCAACGCTACAAATGATTGTTGAATGAATGCGTACCTATTATTATAAAAAATCTAAAAATTTTCTAGATCAATGTTATCTGATGATAAATAAATGTAAAAAATTATAAATCTATATCCTATATAGTAGCTTTAGTTTAGATTATAATAATATAATGTCAGGAAGACTTAACAAAAATTAAAATTAAGAATAAAAATCATAATGAATACTCTGGACTTGCATCGCGTGCGCCTAACATAATTTGTTATGAACAACTGGGTTTGGTCCCGTGGTCTCTTTTCTGTAGTGCGAGGAAGTGTGTGTAGTGTGAAATAATTAGTATCCTAGTGAAAATGTGAATATCTCCGTATATTGAGTCGATGAAAATGTTAATTTATATTGAACTTATTATCAACACTTCTTTACTTATATTTGTTAATACATGAAAACGGCAAACGGTTTAGTGGTTGTCTCACTAAGAGCGGAAACACAACTGACTGCGCGTTACTCGAGTCGGTCGTTTGACGGCTGTTCCGAGATGCGTGGTCAGCATTCAGACGATTTATACAGTGTTTGGCATCAATATGAAAGGGTTTATATTAACATAATTATTTGACAGTACAATAATTAAACCGCGGCGGCGATCAAATCATTATTACATCATTTTGTCATAGTGTGCCTGTTGTGGGCTCTTTCCGTTTGCGGCGGTCAACAAGTGCACGATCCGAATGTACCACCGCGGTATGCAGCTGCACGTTTGCCGACAAGAGACACGAGACAAACCAATAGGTATCCGACCAACGGTGGCGGGGAGGATCATTTTTCCGGTCTCGACCCCATGGCGGGCAACGGCAACTACGAGTATACGTCCACCGAACGGCCGTACAACCCGTACGACAATCAAAATTACGAATATCAACCTGAAAATAGCGGTGCAGGGAACAACAACGATAGGCAAACGAGTACCGTCGTGCCCACCCGCCAAACGCGCCCCACCCGCCCCAGACCGACCAACAACCGTCCCAACCAAGGGACGACTTCCACCACGGCGCCGAGTAACAGCAGCGCCGGCGACTCGGCTGTACTCAACTCGTGCAACGCGGATTGCAAGACGAAAGTCGTCATGGAATACAACCCCGTTTGCGGCAGTAACGAAGTAACTTATCAAAATGTACGATTCTTGAGATGTGTGGCAGAATGCAGCCGATTACGTAAATATACATATTATTATTAAGATTATAATTATTAATATTACATTGTTGTTGTACGCAGTGGTGGTCCCATAGGGCATGGGTCACCAAATGACGGCCCACGACCAAATTTTATCCGGACCACAGGCAAATAATAAAATAACACGCATATTACAATGACATCATGTAAATTATTATTTTCGTTAAATATTATCGGTTTTTACTGACAACGTTCTCATTACATCTTATTTTAAAATAATTTACATATATTGTCCTATTATAAGTTGAAAATATGTTATATATACTTAGCATTTTGATGGCCCGCGAAAAATTTTCAGTTTCCTAATGTGGCCCTTAAAAATTATTGATCGGTGACCCCTGCCATAGATTATACTATATACACGCTCTATACTCTCAAGTTTATTTTTAAAATCACGGATATACTGCGTATACTCTCAAACAGTCCGTGAAAAAATATAAAATATTATATAACAATCGATTTATAGTTGTTTAAATACATTTGTAATGGATATTAATATTTTACTTCAGACGATCGGCTTATAACTATGTAAATTTTTTTGTTAATAACTATTTACACCCTCTACCAAAAGCGTATTTATTAAAATAATTGCCTTATGAAAGACTCGTCGGGCAGCATATAGTATATTCTCGACAAAATGTATGGGAACATCACTACTTTTACGCACAATTTTCTCCAGCGCGTAGAATCATATCCTGTTTTGACGACGTGCCAACCACGCAAACTTCGCATCACTCCGTCACTTGTAATAATTTCTTACTATCGACATTCGACGGCCAATCGATATTTCTCGTTTTTAAATCGAACTTGACTAGTCCAGTACGACCAAATATATAATATTATAGTTTATCGTCTCGGTCGTATTGTATTTTGGTACAGTTCTATTTGTCTATCAGAACGGGCGCGTCGGCGGCACGTCCGGGCCTTTCAAAAAAGTCAAAATTTCCGGCCGTTCCGGGTCGTTTACACATATTATCTACATTCACCCCCAACATATAACAGATTACAATATTTTAATTATAAATAGTAAGCACTCGTATGTAGTATTTGCTAATTATTTTTTATAAAAAACTGATAAAAATAGCAGAATAATCTGTACCTTCGTTTGTTTTCATTTAATTAGAATTAAAAATATACTGCATATTTTTGTATGTTTTCAGAATTCTAGTTTTATAATGTAATTATTCAGTTTTGATGCGGTTTATTTACTGGTATTATCAATTTAATTTGATTTACTTAGTGTTTTTATATCTAATATAAATAGAATATTTTATTTGAATTGAGAAAGTGTCAACAGAAAAGAAAAGTTAAAAATTATAAATTAATTGTTTTATTATTTACCTAATTTTTCATGTTTTTACTTTTTAGAGCATATTATTATTAATTACATTTATTTTAAAAATGTTTTGGTCATAAAATAGCGTGATTATTTCAGTACCGCTTTTTAATGCTATAAAATACTAGCCCTGATAATTAGTGTATCCGTGTGTTCATTAAGTATATTTTAAGATACCAAGATCATATTATATAATTGTATTATAATTTATAATATTTACCTCATACATCAATTACAATGCGTTATATTATACCAATGTCTAATTAGTTAAATATACAAATAAGCAGCTTACCTGGTTCCATATGAACACACGGACACGGTAAAGTGAAACTATTAATTGTTCAATTTAAAAACCAAACATAGATGTAAATTTGCCAATTCAAAAACGCACAGCGCAAGCGATCGATAAAAAATTTAACATAATATGCTGTTGACATCTGATTTAGTACTTACCTATATGAAATGAAGAAAATTATCGTACAATATGTCACGAAAAACCGTTGTTGGATATCGGCTTATTAATATTATTATCAATAAATTATCATTATTGCGTACCACCCATTTTGGTATAATATCATTTACTCAGACCAAACGTGCCTGTACACAATCGTATTTCATTTACGATATATTATTTTCACCGTGAAAATAATATTATAATGACATAGGTACCATTGCGGTTAGCATTGTACTATTACGATCATTGATATGACCCGTCAGGCGTATTATTATTATTAATTTATGTTTGTTTTATGTTATATAGCGATCACAATGAGCTACGTCGGCAAATGCCCGCCCGTAGTCAGTCAATGAACGAGCGGCTGTGGCGCAAACTCAAAAGGTCGTTGCTCGACGTGATGGTATTATTATCGTTTTATTAATTTTATCCGCCCTAAACATAATGATGATGATGATTATGATAACATAATATTAATAATACGTGTATTAGTTTAAAATTATATTTTGCAATATTATAATAAATTTTATTGAAAACAAATGACTGTGTGCACTAATTTAGTATACATTCCACTCAATACTATACGGTCAATGCATTATATAGGTACTTATACTAATAAAACCGTCTCGATTGTTTCTAAAAAGAAAAAAACTGATGATACTCCCCTGTCGGGTAGAATACAGGGAAGGTGTAATAGTGTATGATATTACTATATAGGTCAAATGATTTTGAAACCAATAAATATCATATTACTCTTGAAAAAAAAACAGTCCTGAGTGAAAGAATAGTTTGGATGGATAAGTTTGTGCCTTCATAGTAGATAAATAGTAGCGGTAGAACCAAATTTCTTAACAAACTAGGTTTAATTTTTAAACGATGATTTCAATCAGCTTGAATTTTATTAAAATATTTCTAAAATGATGAAAAGTTTGTAAAATGCTAATGTATAAGTACTCTCTCTATATACTATTTAGTCTGATGATAAATACTAGACGCTGTCGAGTTCAAAACTGTAATTTAGTTGAAGTTTATGTGTAATTTTTTCTCGTCTGCTACGAAAATAAAATTGTCGAGAAATTCAAAATATTATTCTCATCGCCCAGGTATACCAACTAAATAATATTTCCTACTAAAAACCTCCAGTGGTTGCAATGTTGGAGACAGCTCTTTTGGTGGAAATTGTGTACTGACACAAAAATGAAAATAAACACACGTCATGCTGTAAAACCAACATATTCTCATACTTATCCTATCGTCTCGCACGAAATAGAAAACGTAAACAATTTTATTAAACGAGAAGAATATAATACCCACAAACACACACACACACACACACACACACACACACACATACATACACTAACGCACACGCACACATTGCAATGAGAGAAGTGCACGGATAATTATTCGTAGAGAGATGGCCTGAAGAGCAGTTTAACAGCGGCGCAAAGTAAATTCAACAACAATGATCGTGTATAATAAATTTAATTATATTTCCAATGTATGTTATAAAAATGGGGTCGGCCGACAGTGACTACACAATAACACCAATATAATTCATTTAACTCGATTTCCTCCGGGACCAATATTGCGTAGTTACAATCTTTGAACTTCAGATTTTTCAAGGTCTGCTTGTGCCGCAATTTTTCGAAGCTCTTATGATAGGTATGCGCCCGAGACCACGTATATGTATATACGTGTATTACCCTACATAGGGTCGAGCATCACAAATCATGCAGCTATCGCGTTACTCACGATTATATGCGCACGTCATAAGATTAAACATTTCATCCCGACGACGGGCAAAACATTTGAACAAAGAACCCGCGTAACAATGCACCGCCTTGCGTATAATAGTTATATACCGTGTATATTATAATTATATTCTGCGCGTTCGGAACGATAAATTTATTGGCGTGACCTTGTGACGGGTCAAAGTTATTTTTTTTTTTAATTTTTTTAACGAAGCGCATCAATTTGTCGTAACGAACACAAATCATTTCCAAAACGCATTCGCCCGCTAACGATGTAACCGAAAGAAAAATAAATAAACACCTACTCGTTGCACGCCTGTATATTGAGTACGTACAAAGTACATCCTTTGGCGAACATTATTGTATACATAATATACCCAATGTATATTGCAGTTTTGTTACATAATTGACTGACAGTATATAGCCCGCGTAGGGGAGACAGCCAATTACTGTATCAAGTACCATATGACCTTTCTCACATCATTCGGCCAACGACGTATAAAAATAAAAAATAACGATAGTAGGTAATAATATAAAAATTTAGGTAGGAGAATCGTCTATATAAGAGCTGCATTCCGTTGTCCGCAGAACAAAACGCTCGTCACTACGCTTATTCGAAGTGCACAAGTACACGGAAACATACACACATAAAACGTATTCGTCATGCAAGCCTTAACATTAATCCTTTTAGTAGGTAAGTGCATATTTTTAATTACGTTCAATATTATATACAATTTGTTATCGGTATTTGAAAAACAATACTGTATCTCCACCATTCTTAATAAAATATATAATCGGTTATTCCCAGTGTTTTTCGTTTTAATGAGTAAAATAAACAAGAATAATTTCCATTTCAACCCGTTTGTAATTAAAATAAAAATCAAGAATTAAATAAATACGCGTGTATCTTAATATTATAACTCTCCATCACGCGAAATAAAACGATGTTTGCACAAACGCGATAGTTATGTACCTAAAATATTTACAATTGAATCCGTTTATGGTTCCGAGTTCAACTAAATAATATTTTGACTGTGTATAATAAATTATCATATTATAATAATGTATTTTAATTAAACATGCATAAATCCTATTTGTGTCAACTTCGGAAATAAAAATTTAATCAATGGAAGATTTTTCGGGTCGAAAATATAATTCAAACCTTATCAGTATTTGGAAATATTATATTTTGATCCGTCCATTAAACTATTAAAGTTTTGACCCGATTCAAAAGAATGTATTTAACACGTTCGCCACCACGTGTCACATATATGTGACATGGGGTATCTTTAAAAAAAACCCATGTCACAGATATGTGACACTCAATATATGATTTTCAATTGTTTATAGCGCGCTTGGGTTTCTTCAAACAAATATCACAGCATAATGGTTTTATTAATCGCTATCTACATCATCTAGCGATATACGTTTTTTTTTTATTAGAACCACATGATATAAAGAGATGAAACTAGAAATTAATCATATTGGGTTTGGGTTTGTCCCAAGATTTTCAAAAAGATCTTAGGTGGTGAACGTGTTAATAAAATTTCACTTTTCAAGAGATTTTTAAACAAATTCAAACTCGATTAAAATGTACCTTTCAAGTCAATTAATCTACTAATGTTGACTTTAAATCCTATTTTGTTTTTGCTTCTGAATAGTGAATACTAATAAAAAATTGATTATTTTCTATCACAGCACCGAAGTACCATTAGTTTGCTGCAGTATATGCGTCAATTTTAATTTAATTTAAATTCTCTATTGAACTCCAGAATTATCAAAATTCAAAATCCATTAAGATAATTACAACTAGTGGTACACTGTCGTCTTTCCACTGGTGTAATAGTATTGCTTTGCACAAGTATATATTAATTATCATGATAGCGGAAGTCTGGACTTCTTCACCTAAATGCTTGACATTAAATTTCAATTATTTTATCTGATACTCGATGTTGACAACTTTTATTTTTAACAGTACAAATTATAACGTCATTTAATATTACTTAATTTTAATTATATATATATATATATATTTTTTTTTTTTTGATGTACGCCTCTAGACTATTCGTACTCGATTCTTAATAAACATAGAAACTTGATCAATTTAGTAAATAACTTCTTTTTTTTTCTTCTGCAAAATAATTAAATATGGTATAATGTCTTGGATAACATACTATTTTTTTCTATTAATAATATAAATATGTATTAAATATATATAAAATTATAATCATCCGTTACAATCGTTACATCATATCGTTTTCGCATTTATGAATTATATATAGTCTGTAAAATACCTGTACAATTATACCTGCTCAAGTACAATAGGTTATATTATTTGATTATCATTTCGACCTGACTAATACCGTTTGATTGAAAACGATCTGAACGAGTAAAGAACAAACAGTTGACGACAGGTATACCTACCGTATAAAAAAAAAAACCGTGTAGACACTATAGAGTTCACATAGACCGATCACAATTCACAGGTGCTCACATTGTACACACTTTAGGTCGCAAAAATTTGCTTTGCGCTTTACGTGGACGGTAATATTTAATTTAAAGAATTAAACCATTGCTTTCATAATTCATGTGATGACATATAATGTTAACTGCTTAAAATGGACAAACAAAAGTGTGAAAGGATGTTCTGTAGACAAAAAACCTCAACGTTACAGTACCAACTTTTTTCCAATATGAATATAAATGTCTCGTTTTGGTTTCTCATAACTTTCGAACCCATTTTTGTACGGTAAAAATTAAAAATCTTCCTCAGACTTCATGCATAAACAACGTTTTTAAAATGTCCAATGGTCTTGTCACACTATCAAAGTGTCAACGTAAAAAATCAAACTGAATAGGAACAAGTGAAACAGTACAATATTCCACCGGGTATAACATAAATATAAGTCATAGGATATTAGTTCACGGTAGGTACAACTGATTATCAAGGGCACAGACTCGGCACGTTCATGTTTGTTGTGCGTGGTAACGTCCATATATTGAGCATACTCGACGCACAGCGCGAGCACACGAGTATATTATTGTGTACCCGGTGTAAAACGTAACAATTCACAAATTCATTATTAAAATTCTGTGGGTCGAATAAGTTATAATGTACCCCACACGAATTTTCCGCGGTGCATCGTTTAGTCGATGTGAACTTTGAATACGATTCACCGATTAAATATTTGATCACGCATTTCGGGTTCGTCATGTACAAAAATGGAACGGAAAAATCATATACTCGAAAAATACAAAATTGTATTAACCACGTCAGAGTCTGAGATGTGGAAAAAACAATCAGATTAGAAAAAAAAATTCTGTTTTTTATTGCGCATAGCTATACGGTTATCACATAAATCGACGTAAAGCGACAGTGCGTAAAGTCGTAGATTTAGCGATAGTGGTATTACATGATCGTATTTATAGGGTATTTCAGAATGATTCAACAAATACAATACTTTTTATTGTACTCATTATTTTTCACCTTTTTTTCCCCATGAATTAATGTTACTCTGCGTAATATTAAAAATGTACTAAGTATTTTTTTTTTATTTTGGAAACCTAAATTTTCAAATTTCAAATTTTGTTCTACTGTTAGAAAAAAACAATTAAACTATCCATTTTGTGACACGCATTTTTAAAACAAATTTAATGTTTAAAACTTTAAGAATTATTATAAGGTTCATTCGTGTTAATTTCCTACGATTTTAAGTCTGTGAAAGAGTTATCAATAATATTGTGTGCTAAATAATTGTATCGTATCATATTAAATATCACCATTAATTCAGATAGAACATTATTTAATCTTTATAAAACGTACAATAATTGTACAATAGTTTTAATTGTTTAATTCAAATTTTGAAAAAATTTAAAAAATCATATTTAATAATGAATGATCGAACTTTAATAAAATATTTGCATATAATAATTTTTTTAGATATCGGGTTTAAAAAATGACTATTATTATTATTATTATTATTTTCTTTTTAAAGGTAAAATAAAAATGTAAATTTTCAAATCTGTGTTTCAGAATTAGAAAATATATCTTAATTTTTTTTTTTTTTTTGTAGAGCAGTACTATAAAATCAATTGAAAAAAAAAAATTAATAATGGATAGAACAAAAGTTATTGCACTTATCGTATGATCCTATAAAACCCTGTATTGCAGATACGAGTACATGCGTGTGAATCACGAAACGTGACAAAACACAATAATAATGCATAATAATATACATTGAAATCCATTGGAAACCATGCACAATGTATCATATTTTTTTTCCTTCTTACCTCCTCTCCCCTCCCTTCACTACCACCATACGTTGGGTTGTTTCTCATCATACCGAGGCGCGTTAAACGATGGACGTCGTGAGACCCCCTAATTTGCATGTACCTTTATTTACAGTGGCGCACACAGAGGTGGGTAAAGGGCCACACCCCCCCCCCCAAAATGTCTTCCTTTATAAATTACTATCAATTAAGTTTTAAATTTTAAAGTATACTGGGAGTCGTGGCTATTACAACATAATATGCATGAAAAAATAGATTATAAAGTCTATTTTGCCATGATAATAAGAATTATGCAATCATGGGTATTAGATTTATAAATTAAAAAGTTTATAGATTATAATTCTCATCATGTTGTTTATTAACTATTCAAGTATTTAGTAATGGTATATGCTGTTCAACTTTTTACCATACTTCTGACTTATGTAGAAAATTCTACAAAATTCCGCTCTTTAGGAAATTATTATTATTATTATTATTATAACACAATCCCCCGACAAAAATCCTGTGTGCGCTACTGTATATTTATATTATATTATACAACGTGATAACATCATATTATGTTCACTTGTGTGTACCCCGCACTGATCGACCCAGGCCTGACCGCCGCCATCTTGGTGTCTGTCGATGGAGCGCCGGCCAGCGACAAGAAAATTGGCACCAGTCACAAGCTGAAGACGACCAGCACGACGACCACGATCTCGCCGTCGCGCAAGTGCAAGTCCGTGTGCCCCAACGACTACAGCCCGATCTGCGGCTCGGACGGCGCCAAGGTGAACCTGAGCTTCGGCAACAAGTGCGTCATGGAGAAGTACAACTGCGAACACGACGCGAGTAAGTCCTGCCGGATTGTAGTGAATAATAATGAATAATAATCATGATAATGATAGCATTATAGTGAACGATCGACCGGCCTGTATCAGTCAATCTGTCGGTCTGCAGGTCCCAGCGAACAGTCGGACAAAAAAACCCCCGGGGGGAGGGGAGGCGGAAATGGGGAAAACAAATGACTTCGAGACGATATACGAGTTAATTTAGGTTACGAGTCACGGGCATTATCAAATGGGGTATACATATAATTTGCCCAGCTCGAGCATGGTACCCATCGGAAATTTCGCGAAAACGTTGATTTCTTATTCTCCACTCAATTACGTTTGATGTACTCCAATAGTGTTTATACTGTGTACCGTGTGGTTATACACATTTTGTAAACATTGATTATTTTTAGACTGTGACACTTTGGATTAACCAAGTAATTGCGTTGTAGATCCACGGTGTTCATTCAAGAGAAAAAAAAACTCGTATCACGCACTCATAGTTGCTTAAACGCTTACAATTAACTTACAAACACTTATAATAATGTTTATGATACATAATACATTATGCCGACCTACACTCGGTATCGTATGCATAATTATTACTAGTCGTTGCATATCAATTAAAAAAAAAAAAAAAGTCCACAGCCAACACTTATTACATTGTATCTTACCGGACAGTAATTTTAATTTTGAAATATTATCCTGTGCGGTTTTATCTACAACAATAACAACAAAAATTATTATTACCATCGCCCGCAAACATTGACATTGCCGGTTAGGACCGGTTGAAGGTCACGCACAAAATGCATTAACAAACGTAGAAAAACAATCGTTTGATTTGTTCGTCATGGAGTCGTATTACTTAATTAAATCCGGGCGACCGATTTCTGTACAACAATTGGAACGCGATCCACTTCCGGAAAATTATCATTGTCGTTCCGCGTTTGCTACGTAACGAGGTTTTTATCATCGTCAATAATATTAATACCTAATCGACCTTTCGACCGCGAACGTAGTAGATAATAATAATATTGTAGTCGAACACCACATTTTCCGGATCAACCTACTCTCTGTGGACAGCTTTTATGCTGTTATCTTTTGCTATAACCTATAAAATACAAGGACAGTAACCATACCCGTGCAGACACTCCACCGGGCCTTAAAAAAAATCGGATTCGTATAACCATTGGGAAAACACGATGAAAATTATTTCTTTTCACTCGCTCAAGTCACCGGGCCGCAGTGTACAAATGTTGAAATGTAGCCCTAATTTGGTAACTTCCTAGGGGTCCTCAAAGTTTGCCCCAGAGGCTCGTTGACCAGCGCGCGTGGGTTCGCGTCGGATTCCATTGAAATACGTTGAAATCATACCATTATAATTATAATATACTTATTCCCTATACTGAAATCTTACGAGTGCGCAAACGGATAAAACATTGTTGTGTAAAATAATCGTGGCAATTCCGCGGAGACGCTACGCGTATCGTAATCGCACCGATTAGTCTCACATACTATCTACAGTGCGTTACGATTGTTTAATATTTCTGTATTTCTAATGGAACCTAATTAAAATCAACTCACGCAGCGTACAAGATAAATCATCGTTCCGGTTAAGTCCGTCTCGTATAAGCTTACCCGCGGAGGCGGAAACCATGATTTAGTCGTTTTTACGATCCGTAAACCACTCGATAGACACACCAACTGCACGCACACGCTCGCATGTTACTCGCATAAAATACAATTCGTGTAATGAAAATAATACTATACAAACACACGTCATAATATATCATTTATTATAAGGATGCCCGATACAACATATAACAGTGTAATATGTATTATTGTTATTACTATTATTATTATACATTTGGACCAAACACATATTGCTCGCCGCGAGCTCGTTGCTTTTTATCAGCTATTATTATATTATTTTCATTGGTTGTAAGAATATTTTCATTTTTCTTACACGCCGTGAATCATACATAGTTGTAAATGTACGTGTAATATAAACCGGGATGACGGCCGTACTTACTGCAGTATTTATACATCTCGAGGGTGTCGTATTTTCAGTTATAAGAGCTCAGAATGTAACTATGGTACCAGTCGATCCTTCGACACGTCCGTTTTGACACGCGCTTTAATAAGATATACAGGTGCTGTATACCTACGCTCCAAACACGTTTTTCTGACGACCGTCTGAAATGCACTTATCTCTGATATAACGGTCTGTGTGCCTTCTGTATCGTTTGGTTATTGTTTTATTTTATGGCTTCATTGTAAACATTATTACATTACATGATATACACGCAAGATGCGATATATAGATGGCTATAGTGCGGAAAAACATATTATATACGTCTACCGTTGTACGTTTATTAATAATACATTGATAAATATTAGAGCGTTTGCACTATAGAATCGTTTGTGTAGGTTTTCGGTGTTCAAAACCGTGTAGTTATTATCCATATCCATGAGTTATTTGGCTACACAAAGTATTAATCCCTCAAAAACCAATAGTATCCTTTTCTACAAGTTATTTGGTCGACTAATCGCTAAAAAATATTTTCATTCTGATTTCTTACGAAAATAAGTGTGAAAATTAGTCTGTAGCAAATAAAAAAAACATTTTTGATCCATATCATTACTATATACAAATACAGTCGTAAATACTTTTGTTTAGTAGTCAATTTTTCTTTAAATTTGTTTACTTTAATTTTTCACGTTAATTTAAAAACAATGTTTTTCATCTTTATGTCATATTTTGAAAATTTCAGCATAGTTTGTAAAAAAAAGAGAATTGACAAAATTCATAAAACTGACCCAACAGCCTTGGAGCTTTTAATATTTGAAAAAAGAATTAGAGTAATGAAAACTTCATTAAAATATATAGATAATCTTCGTGGAACACTCTGTATAGTCATATAAATATAGTTTATCATTATAAATTAATTTCTAATTAAATTTGATTAGCATAAATTTAATACATTCGCATGTCTACAGTATGGAATTATAATACGACGTAAATGACCATTGAACAAGAATTAAAATAATATCAAAGCGTTGAGTTGGAAAAGGCAGCGGCGTACGCTGATATAAACAATCCTTAAACTCATACAATATTATAAGTGATATCAAAACTGGATTAATCATGTCTACAACCAAATTATAAACCATTGTTAAAAAAATAAAATAATAACTAACAGGTACATTTGTTAGCATATTTTTAACGTATTATATAATCATCCAATCCATTGTCAGAATAACTAAAATTTAAGTGCAAAATAAACTTTTGAATATTAATAAATTTCTTTTTTAATTATTATTATGATACAAGAAACTGATAATACTAACTACCAGCCGAATAATTATGTTTTCGGTAACATTTTCTTAGTGCAGTTGGTCTTCACAATTTACTCAATATCAATAATTGCTTTTATTTTCATAAATCATCAATATTAAAATCATTTTCTACGACCCAATAAATGATCTTTTTTTTTAATTTTTTTATGGGAGGGAGTCAGCAACAAATGCCTCAGCTATATGTGGGTTTTGGGACGATGCCCGGGTTGGGTTTTTATTCGGGTGGTGTCGGTGTGGATCGCATTACATTAGATATGTTAAGTTAACCACACCTTTCTTAATTTTTTTCTCTCTTAACGATAAGCGAAACCACCGGGTGTCCGGGTTCAATCTGGAACCGGTGGCTTAGGCACTGCCACCTTATCCCGATTGGTAACGATGCCCCTAATAATATGTTACAACGTGCACGGTCAAATCAAGAAGTCACTTTATATGGTTTTACGAGCTCGATCAATCGGATTAATCCAAAAATGTATACCGTTAATTCTTAGGAGTGGCGCAGAAGCACCAAGAGCGTCACGTCACAATCGCGAGACCATTTTGGTGAAATGAAATAGATGTTTGAAATTAGGATTTTTACGGATGTAAATCCCCGTTGAAATCGCACGCGGTAACCATAATATTTATGCACTTATATATTTGAAGAAAAAAAAAAAAGAAGCAATTCGCAATGCTCAAGATGTATATGCGTTATACACGGCCCATGTCATTATTTTTTTTATCAGTTAAATATATTCATCGCCGGGGCGAACACGTCGGTCGAAGGTACACGTACAAGAAACATGCAATCGTAGAATCCGTTTGGTTACATTAAAAAAAAAACGGATTTTCGTTTTCTCTCGTGCTAGATATACGGTCGAGACTCGTATTTTCTTCGGTCCGGATCTGTTTTCGTTAACGTTAACGTTGTCGTTCGTCCCACCCGCTGCACAATCTCAGATCCACTGAATTTACAGAGCCATTATATGTATATATATTATACATATACCTACCACGCATGGCGGAATAGTAAACTATATTGTTATGCTGTTGATTGTGTTTTTGATTTAATCCTATTTCGGGCCAACACACATAATGCTGATTAGAATTCGGCCGAACGGTCATAGACTTAAGTCCCGAATCGTTTCCTTACGCCATTTTCCGTGCCGGAGATATGTATGGAAAACGTGTTTTCACTGCGAGCCTACTCATTTAAGCGCGTGCATTCGTGCCTGGAAGAAAAACTTTAACCGTAAATCTTTGCAATGTGTATAATCGTATATAACCAATTGCTCGGCGTATACATAATTGGAGGAGACATTCGGAACGTATCTGATTTCTTTTGTAACCCAGTCGAAAATATACATAACAAGCAAGTTTTTAAAACTTTAAACCCTTATTATTAAACTGGGGATTTAAAACTAGTGACAGAGTGTACAATATTTAGTATTTGGAGAAAACTTTAATGATTAAACTTCTAGGTTCAGAACTTTTGATGAGTTGTATTTTTAAAAATGGTTGTACTTTTATTATAAATTGCTTACGAAAAAAAAAACGGTAATATATTGTTTTACATTGAAGTCCATCGAGGTGTTTTTTACCTATAAATATCTAATTACAAAACGCTATAAATAAATTAGACCTTACATGATTATTTGGTTTTTTTTTTTTAAAAAAAAAAATTTTAATGATCTAAGCAAAAACTATTATAGCTTTTTAATTATAAATTATAATTAATTAATCAATTATTGAACACAAGCTGAGACAGCAATTTAAATAAGATTATTGAAGTATGTACCTATATAGTACAAAATGTTTTTGGCATATAATTGAGTTCTCTTGTTAATCATTTTACATTAAGTATACGAGTATTATAAAAAAACCTCCGTTTGTAATGTGATAATTATAAAGTATATATGTTAAGGTTACAGTATAAAATTATAATATCTATTTATTTATTTCAGCATAATCAAATAACATATAACCATATTAAATTAAAATACATTGATAAGCTGATACGTATACCATCTGAGCTGTGCTCGTAACTGGTATACGGAAAATATAAAAGTTAGTAAATTTTAATTATAGAAATACAATGCATATTTATTTCGTTTGACACGCCATTCAATTTAAAACAGTATAGTGTATGCACGTCAATGGTTACCTGGGTCAATGGAAAGTGTGAATAGTGTAACAAGGTTTCGACGAAATACATTTTATGACAAGTTTTCGAGCAGTACCCGTTAGTGCTTAAAATCGTATGTTCTACATGACACACTTGTTGTTTGCACGAAAAATGAACTTTATAGAACGTTATTATTTTGAAAGTGTGTACATAATATTCAAACTGTCTGCGTTGTTTCCATTTTTTAAACACTGAATGAAACGAGGAATACTATGATGTGTATTTTTTATTTTTTACGTGCGTGCACACAATTTCAACCAGTAAAATTGCTCCGATCCTCACTGCCATCATGGGAGAATTTTAGTAGGAAATGGGGTCTCATCGGTATTGTTGGGGTCATTTTTTACATTTCTCAACCGTTTACCGAATAGTTGAGAAAAAACGTGCAAAAACTACTAAAATCTTATAACCCAGTATTGAACCGGCATCGACATCGCCAAGTATTTGTTAGCTTACCTATTTACAATGAGCAACATCAGGTAGGGGTATGATTGAGGGTATAATAATCCCACTTCCCCTTGAAAAAAATGAACTTTTTAAATTGTATTGGAATTGATATTGGATTATATCCATGAATGTATTTAAAAGCGTATAGTAGTGCAAGAAATTCTTTTACAGCTATATTTATTTTCTTATTTTTAAACTTAAGATTGTTCCATATTATATTGTATTGTTTCAAATATAATTAATACTTAATGAAGCCTCAGTTTTGACAAAAGCTAACATTTTTTCTATTGCAGTGCAGATTATAGACATAAACGCAGAAATAGAACACGTTATGAAATTGTCTCTTCATAGTAAACTTAAGTATTTAAGATAAATATTGGTTTAATTTCAATAAAAATATTACCTATAGTAAATTAATTTTACCAAATCTTTTAGTATATTATATTCAGGTTATAACTACACAGGCACTTGTGAGAACAGTGAAATTAAATAGTTATATAATATTAAAATAAGTAGCAATTAAAAATTGTTAATAAACATATTTTTTGTTCTTTTTATGATGTAAGAAAATTAAAAACATTGATGTAGGCAATAAATAATAAAAGTAACACGATTTTCTTATTTTTTAGAAATTAAAATCAAAATGTACTAGACGATGTACGAACAATGCAATTATCTTATTTATTTTATACAAAAGTTATTCATTGTAACGTAAAAAAAAAAATGTTGTGTATATACCTATTATGCTGTGATTAATGATAAAAGTAATGTAAATCAATATATCTCGAGATTAACGTTTACGTTTCACTGCAATGTTAGTTTTTAAAATTAATATTCACATAAACACTGATGTAAAATCCATTATAACTGACGTAGTATTAAAAGAGCTGTAAAGAAATATTCACGAAAAGCCATTTTAGTCTCATTAGATTGTGAAATTATTATTTTAGTTGAACATTGAATAGGATTAAACAAAATTCAGCAGTCAGACACATATATATTATAACAATATGCGGATACCAATAACATGTCAATGTTACCCATGCGTGTCTAAATGCCAATATAATATAAATTACTATTCATATAAAAGTTTGCTAGGAAAATATTTTAATTTATAAGCACGGTAAAAGATTAAATTGTAATCAAACTTAAACTGATATTGCGTGTTTCTAGACTATAAGAACAGATTCGTAAAAAAAATATAGTATACTGAATTTCTTGTGACGTAACGCCCAGTGAACTTAACAAAAAACTTGTATTAAGTGTATTTGTAATTAACCAGGTTAAAAATATTTTTATTTTATGATTAAATTATGATTTTTATTTTGACTAAGTATTGAGATGTTTTATGTGTTTGAATAATAGAGTAATAAAGTTGAAAATTAGAATTTTCAATGAGCAAAAATATCATGTTCTGAATTTCGATTTCATTGAATAATCGATACCTTATTAATGTGTAGAAAACGCATTAGTTTTGAATCAGTTTTGAATGTTACCTAACGACAACATTAAAATAAGACAAATAGTATTACACAATGATAATTGTTTCATATTTATGTACAAATGTTTTAAGAATATTTCCGAGTTTTTTAAATTTTAATAGTGCATAACATATCATTACTTTCTAAATCGTATATTTTATTTATTTTTGTAATACTAAATTGTAATTATTTACTAAATTAATTAAAGTTTATTACTTAATTCGTCATTATTTATTATGTAAAATGAACAATATAATATAATAAAATTGGAAAATGGAAACGCCGTTAAAAATGTGTTTTCGCAACAAAAAAGGAACACATCGTTCGAAAACCAATTACTTCTTTGTTCCACTAGACAGAGTTTATATGTATATAAAAAACAAGATACCGTATGGAAAAACAACAAAGCATTACTATATTACTATACCACGAACTGAACGAGTTTATTCTACAAATCGATTTTAGCACGACGTCTAGGGATAATGGTTCGTTGTTTAGCAAAACATACCATCTGTATCGAATTTCGAATCGATAGAGTTGTTTCAAAAAACTTTTAGAGTAGGTACTCCCGACAAACGTTTCGCATGCCTAACTACCCCGATAAGGGAAAAAACATAATCTAATATTTTAGAGGCTTAACCTTCTGCTGCATATTTGGAACTCACCCGAATCGAGGAGAATTGTAGCGGTTCGTATCAATAATACGAGTATTATAATAATAGTATTAAATTGTTTTTATTATTATTTTTTGCGCGTGCGGACGTATGTGGAGACATAATATTATAGTTGATCGTGCTTACCTAAAAACTGACGAAAACTTACTGATTATGAACGTATCCCGGAGCTTGCTCAACGTCAACGATAATATTTTACTAATGGATGAATTGCAATATACTTATGTTTTACATTTGATCGCGGTAAAGAATATTTTACGGATTCCTTATAATAACGTGATCAGTTCACATATTTTTTACGTATTTTAATGATCGCCTTATAATAATATTGTTATACTGCTAAGAAACAACGACCATCGATCGTACGTAATTTATACTCAACTACCCAAGGGCATGAAGTAAGCTCCAGAGTCCACCGCGAATAATCTATAAATGTTTTTTTTTCTATTTTTCTTGAACGCTCCTCTTATCGAGCTTGACATCATCGATTTACACCGATAACTGACCTTATATAAATACACAAATAGAACTCGATATAAAAGTGAAAATGCAATGACTATCATAGACTGTTTTGTGTAGTTTTTAGTTTTTTATCCGCACATCATTGTAATATTATTGTTGGTTATTGAGTAGAGATTATACAGACCGGCGTACAGACATGGCCTAATGATTCAAATAAAATCAAACCTTAAAAACAAGGATAAATTGTAGCAAACCGTGTCCGTGACATGAAACTATAACTTAATTATGAAATGTCTCGCCAGAATACACGATAAAAGGTTAAGAATACCAATTAATGCAAATATTATAGTAATTCCATACCTTTGTCTTTTCTTAAGCACTTCTTTATAAAGTAATTATAGTATGTATGGCAGTATTGATTTCCGTATTTTCAACTGCGTAAGATAATTCATTTCAATGACGACGACAACGTATAAAAATTTAAATATATTATTATAATTTTTTTCATATTGATTCTAATAACTAATATTTTAAAAATAAAATACTCAAAAATACATCGACGACATCGGGCATATTCAGGCATAAAACATTACTACACGTTTTGAAATAGTCACACGTCATAGACTCATGTTAAGACCATTGCAAACAAGAAATCCAACACGGCTGCAATGATAACCTTATAATATAATATCGAACGTGTAAAATAAGGCGAGTGACCAATAATTACTCGATGCGTTTACGTCTTCTTACTGAAAACCAACTTTTTCTTCGCGATATTTTATCGCTTTATAATATATTTTTGTGTTTTGAAATAGTTAGTTTTTATATTGAAAATAATGATTTCTTGTAAAGAAAAAGTATTCCGATTGATCGATTGGTATAGATATTAGATACTAGATTTCAATGATTGTTTATCCAAGCGGATATATAATTACCGGAGAAAAAACACGGAATTGTACGGTTTTCTGTACATTTTACCAAGAAAAAGACAAACGGTATAAATCAACAGGATAAAAACTTACTTTTGCAATGTGAATGATAATAACAATAATTCCAATTCGATGGAACTAAAATCAACAAAACCAGTATGGGGGTATCGCCGTATCGGGAAATAAATGAATAGTTGTTATACTCGAATCGAGTAGTTACCTAAACACCGACCCGTCCGTAAATTAATTATCGTTATCAATTACGCGTCGAATCCTCGAGGCGCGACGGTCGATACAAAGTATATATTTGCGTACGTGCATGTACTATATAGTATATATATATATATACGTGTGTGTGTGTATGTACGTATATACTATATAGTATATGTATGTATGTATAAACAATACATGTACACACTTAAATATTGATCTTGTGCGTTTATTTGTGTTGCAGAACTTACAGTGAAATTAAACTCCGAGTGCCCGAGCAGCAAAGGCATCCGTCTTGCTTAACACGTCGTAATCAACAACACTATATAAATAATATAAGCAGCACGTGACGTCAACAACAAGGACAATAACATAACCGTTCAGAAAAGGATACGTCATTTTTGTCTACACCCCGAGCCACACACAGGTACACACACGTACACATACACACAAACACACACACACACACGTACACACCACACACACATACACATCTACACATCCATACCCATACAAATACATACGTACATACATACGCTAATTATTAAACACCAGTGTACACTAAAAAAAAAAAAAAAACACTCGCGCGTTATTTCAACAATATCAGCTCTTGTTACAACATTTGTGTATTGTTTTCTTAATATACATAATAATATTATTATACATTATTTTCGCGTCATTTATGTTAAACGTTACAATAGGCATATCATAAAATCATGTACACTTTTTATAATAATATACTAAATATTATGGAACACGCGTGATTATGTGAATGTGATTTTGTGTGATATTTTAATACGTACGAGTATCGTAATATGTTAATATATATTGTTCATCGTTTATTATATAATACTACCATATTATAAGCGTGTTGCGATATTTTTGTTGTACAGCATTGTTCGCTTTTTGCTGTCGAAGCTCGCGTACCCCTTTGCTAATGAGTCAAATCAAACGTGGACAAACGTATGTGTTAACTATTTATTTTACACTTAAGCTAGAGTGGTACTGACCTAGATCATTTTACCCCTAGTTTCCATCGTTGCACGTTGATTGGATAATACAATTTTACCAAATATGATTATAGTAGCTATAAATGGCGGGTTCATCAGATCTCCCTGAATAATGTTGACCTTCGGTCTATAACAAAGAAGTTTTAACTATACAAGATTTTGTCACCTTCTTCCTTCTTCCTTTTTTTTTTTTTGCTCAAAATTGCCTTGACAAATTCTCGAACAGTTGTTCGATTTTTCTCGTTTTTCATCATTACTGAAAACGTTGTGTAAACGTGTACACTTTTATACACCACTGCAAGTACCGACAGAACAACTGCTGATTTTTAAGCCCTCTGCATACGATACAACTGTTTAATGTTTTCCAACTAGAATCTCTGATCAGTCGCGTAAATGACCGTTTGTTGACTCTTCGCGTTTTATGTAATAGGAAGCTGCACACCTCTTATCAACTGACGACTAACCGATTTGAAATCGGTTTCCAACTGGTCACATGTAACTGTGCTTGTAGGTCGAATTCCAGTTCCAATTACATGATTGCATTGCGTTAATAAATAATATTCATTCACAGTTGAAACTTTGAAAGTAAAATGTATTATATCCAGATTCAATTGTATTTCAATAATTTTATCATGTATCATGTTCCATCGCGATAATTCATTTTCAATGAAAGACATTGTTAATGTTGAGTTTGTCGAGGAAGTGGAAAACATAAGGTTCTGTACAGTTATAATCTTCCTGAATACTCGAGAATATAAGTTCTTAACTGAAAAGCCACGGTGGAAGTGAGATTAAAAAAAAAGAACATTAAAAATATCATGCACGTCCTTTCCTCACGTGGATTCTCATACAACCATAAACTGATTAAATTCCTACATCGTACCCATCACTCGTGTGCGGATTAATTAATAATGTGTAAACCGGTTGCAAATTGGTTGTCCGACAGTCGCTCGACCAACTGAAAAGAACGATATTCATTGCGAAAACAGTTGTACCGTGTGTGAAAGGCTACATACTAATTGTAAAATTACGCACCTATGTACACGTATATTTTATCATACACATCATATTATTATTATCAACGATTTGAACGGTGAAACGGCACTGAAGTCCCGCACCCGAGACGCCGTGAAAGCAAGTAGTGTGTGCACGTGTGTGTATATCGTATTCACACACGGCCGCATAATAATACACCATATAATATAATATGTACATCATCGTTATGCGTTATTATTATTATTGTTTTTGTTATTGTACGGTGGAACGACGTGCCATTACGGTGTGGAATTGTTAATTTTCGAGGTCGAAGAGGAACAAACACCCCCGGTTTACCTATGTATAATATGTATACGTACACTGAGTGAACGGCGTACCTATAGTAACGTCGACATTCAGTGGGCACGGTGCGCGCGAGTGCCAAGTCATACTGCGATTTTCGCGGGCGAGACAAACAAGTCGAGACGCGTATGTAAAAACGTTATTTTATATAAATGACATATTATTATGTACATAATGTACAACGTATAATATGATATATATATATACATATGGCGATTACATATACGTGCACACGTACACAAATACAAATATATAAGTGTGTGTGTGTGTGTGAAAGGGTAGGAGGTATACTACACTGTCAGCTGATGACGAATTGTTGGGCGATTTTTTTAAAGCATAATATTTTACAGTCTAACTAGACGAGCGCCGCACGTCATCGTCGTCGTAGTGTTGACGACAGCGGTATATCGGACACGACGTAAACGAATAACGAGACATATTACGGAGACAACAATATAATGGTGTGCTATTCAGCGAGGTTGTACGATATTATAGCAGTAGTATTAGTTTACTATTGGTATTCCGGTGCGACGATAGTAGTTGAAAAGATTTCAACTTTTAGATACCCGGAGTGAAATAGGAATACCGTCGTCGTATTATACCGTAGTAGATAATCGGTACGATTAAAGATTCTGCGCCCAGTTGATTCGACACGATAACTCGAACAAATCAACAATAAAACATCGAATTCAATATTGGTCATCGAAAGTTCGAATTCTTTAAATTATCGATTAAAATGTTATATTACACTAATTGAGACGGAGTTTAAGGAATTTAATGATGTTCGAGCTATCATACTAATCGACTTTGTGAAGCATTACGATTTGTAACGGTAACATATACTGTGTATGTATACATCTATAACCTGTAGGTATGTAGAGATTTGCGGTAGCCGCAGTATCGTAAAGAATACTTTGAAAAAGTATTTAAGATACTACTCAAATACTGTCTTAATCTATAAAGTATTTAAAATACCACTCAAATACCTTAAGCTGTTAAGTATTTCAAATATTACTCAAATGCATTAAAAAAAATATTTAGAATACTTTTAAAATACTTTTAATTATTTTAAAAATGTATAATAAACTTAACATAGTGTATAATATTTTTATATTACAGTCATTACCACTTACGAGTTTAAATATATATATAAAAAAAATAGTAGCCCACAAGTTAATAACAAAGCGAATGACCTATATAATACATTAATATCAAGTAAATTTTTTTTTACAACCACGATATTATATAAAAAAAAAATAATAATAAAATGAAAATAAATATTGCTAATAAATATTTTAGAGAAAAACTCTTGTTTATTCCACAGACCTTGACCAAAGTTTACTAAGTACTGATCAAATCTATAATAAATTGGAGCTGATAGTAAAAATAATTGTTCGGAGTACATAGCAAAAGTATTTAATACGAAAAAAATAATTTAAAAATACCATCGAAAGTATTAATGCTGAAAGTAATAATAGAATTATTTGAATACTTCTACTCAAATACTTAACAATTCTAGCAGAAGGTGTACTAACTTAGAAATAAAAGGTAAGACAATAATACAACCGGTAACATAGTAAATTAGGTACCTCGATAAAAAATTTTGAATATAGCTATGTCACACACCAAAAATAAAAATTACTCTAGTCCATAAAAAACCAAGTTTTTATATAATTATAATAATATGGTAAGAAAATGACCTACAAGAATTTAAACTTAACCACGCCACTAATAAATTGATGTTGTACGTATTCCGTCCCGTATAATATATATCACACTATCGTGCAACTATTGTTAATACTATCTCAAGGCAGATTACGTTTTAGTAAATTAATTAGTCTATTCTATAGTGACAATCCCACTCGGTATATTATACGTTAAAACGATGGAGCTGATACCATAGTAAATCCTAGTATGATGCGTACCTACTTATGCCTACATATCCCATTGTCTTCCATGTAAATATACAATAATAATAATAATAATAATAATAATAATAGTATTGTGTGATTGTATTATGGTTTTAGCACAATATATATATATATATATATATATATTATACGCGTAGGGTTTTGTTGAAAATGCATTAAAAATATTAATAATAATATAACATTCTGTGCGCTTTAAAATATTACAGTGCACCGAAATGATTTTCAACTCTTTTGTTTGAGGTTTTAGTACAACAATAGTCAGCAGGTTTCCCTTTTCGTTTTTCATGAAATCCACAACGACAGGTAATTTAATCACAATTAGTTTATACACGCGAAACGATTAAACAATTACATTGAAAGTCGTTTTCGTATATATTAATATAATATACAGTTCCGTGGTGGTGGTAATAATAATAATAATATGTCATTTCGTTTCGGATCTCGTGAATAATAATAATAATAAAAATAATAACACTGTTAACCCCGCGGTGTCTGGGACTTTGATAAGTCGAAATCGATTACCGAACACGTCATCGTTCCTAGGGGTTGGACACCATGTATGTATTATTATATTATTTTCTACTGCGACGTATTATTATGATTATATTATTTTTATTTTTCATCAAATTCCATAACGGACCATTCATTTACGGGGACGATCCCTATCCACTCGGCCCAGCCGTGTGTGTAATTGAATTCGTGACGACAGCGGGGGCGAAACATCAATTGAACGGGACCAATGATTTTTTTTTTTTTTTGCCTCACCGACCGATTTTATTTAGTATTAAACATCAAATCCGTCGAGTTTTCCCTTCGGGGATACTGTAAAAGCACATAGGTATATGTGGTAAACGCCGCGCACCGCAATGTATATTATAATAATATATATCGGGACAAGCCACGTGGGGTCGTTGATTGCGGAAGGGGTTTCTTTTTCGTAGAACACGCGTCATCTTTAGTGTTCAGTGATCAAGAAACGTTTTCGGTTTACATCACGGAAACAAGTGCAAGGAGAAAGAGGACTCGACGTTTTGATCGGGCACAGCGATTTCACCGCAGTTTGACAGATTTTGTTGTGTGACCGTTTCTCGTTGTTAGGTGTCACGAGCTAGATATGGCACTCAAATTGTCGAATTCCACGATAGATAAAATAGATAGTATTTTCCAAATGCTTTCGTAAAACGATTATTTTGAAATTTTATAAAAATGAATAATTTCTAGGAATAAAAATACGAATTTGATATTACGTTTTTCGTGATATGATCCACTGGTATCTCTACTGTAAAATTACTCCAGAACGAAATATTGGAGAAAAGATAAATATTTACGGATATATTATAATGCATTACCATCGGTACATTCCTGCACCCTGCAGCAATATAATGAAGGCGGAAAACGAAAAACTAACTCGTTGAAGAAATGTATATATTGGTATGGCAAAATGGAAAATTCTTAACACTCGTAAGCACACCGATCGTAGGTACGTAGTGTCGCGTATTATTGTTATTATTATTATAACACAATGTGTGCGTAAACAGTGCATTAAAGCGAATTCCGCTTTCCAAGATAATACATTTGCCGACTGCTGCACGCGCGGTTTACAATGATAAAATGTTACAACATTTGTATACGGTACAAAAACAATCGGATAAGGATTACCAAGATGCGCTGAATTATACTATTAATTATATTAATTTGGTATATTAATAATATGCACAACATATGAGCTGTTGCAGGCACAAATGTACAAGTATACTCGTATACGACAGAGGTATACCACATTCACCGTGTGCCGCCGCCGTCGCCGTCGACATGGTCTCGAATAAGTACTTATAAGTATGATTAATAATATTATGTGAATCGATTAAATATTGCTCACATTATTTGTGTAGGAAAAACGGTACGGCATCAAATCAATTAACGTCTGGTTTTTTTAACACGTCTTCGGTCTTCAACACGCTGACGTTCCGGGCCCATTGCATCAAGCCATAATAATGTTCATTTTTCCTGTTGCTATTTTCAACAAATGGATTGATTTCCTTGTTGCCAGATCGTATTTAGACTTTAACGACTCAACTCTTGACAAAATGTCCATAGGCCAGAAACAGCGGACATGTGTATCATAGTGTATGAAACGTATATAAACCATTTTAAATTAAAATATAATGCATAATTTTCTTTTTACTTTCTATAGAAAAAAAAAAAAATAGGAAACTATGATAATAGAAAATAGTTATCTATTATAATGGTATGTTTTAACAATGTAATGTAATATGTTACCATAAAATGTAAAAGTAAATAGCTTATTTTAATGTGGGTGTTTTTAAATTATTTTTACGTCTTACTACACACTAGCTTCCACAAAAAATATACTTTTTTATTTTTGAAACGCGCAGATATTAACCGTATCACCATTTAGAACAAATTTATTCAGGATCGTCATTGTAGATTTTTTCTTTCGAAATTAGAATAAGCATTGTAAGGCAGCTGAAATTTCATTTCAATTAATCTTATGGTATACATAGTTCCACATATCCATTCTTTTTCTTTTAATCTTTTGTTATTGATTATCGAAAAGATGTTTAATCTGTTTACATATCGCATCTTGATCTTCAATTTGTACTCGTTAATTTTTATTTCAGATTCTGAACGGAGTGATCGAATCTATTGGTTTTACAATGATGTGTGTTTGTTTTTGAAATTTGTTTCATAAGTCCGTAAGGTTCAAATTTGTATAAAATATGTTAAAACCGCGATAATTCGCAAGTTATTTTGTAGTTGAAAATTCTTAAAATTTTTTGTATTTATTTTTAAGGTACAAAATTTTTTTTTATATAATTGTTGATAAAAAAAATTTGGTTCATACAAAATACTTGAAAATTTAATAGAAGATTCCACAGAAGATATTGTTATTGTCATTTTAAAATAATTCAAATCCATTGGCACAATTATTTTTTATAAGCGTTTGAAAAGCAAATATTTACATAATATTTTACTTTAAATATACCATATATAATATAATATACCTATTCTGGACCAACATCTTCTCCGTTCAAAACCGTTATTCGTATACAATAATACCCATCATTGCATTCAAATTTAACAAATCCATTTTAAAGACCTATCCTATGAACGAGGTCAACTCCATCGCATATTGTACAGCAGAGCAAGGTCCATCCGGTTCTTTTTTTTCGCTTCCAGCCCGGTTCATCGTACTCTACCCTTATTACCGATGATTATGCGATTATCTATGACTCTTGATGAACAGATTATACGGATCATGGTAATCTAGATGATTCCTTCGAAATACGAGCCAAGTTAAGACTTTTTACACTGCTACGTACATAATATTACGTTCTGCAGCCGGAAGTAGTTCTTTTTTAATCCATTTTATTTTAAAACCGCAATAAACGTTGACCGTGGACACCAACTGATAACTGACAAAACATCTTGGAAAAATCATGATTAGAAAATTATATGTGTATTAACTGAAGTCTATAGACATAATCGTCTAGTGACAGCCTATAGCTTTGTTATTTTATGTAGGTACTCCAAAGCCTAAGGAAAAAATCGTAATTTTCTGTATATAAAGCTCTAAATATAAATAAAAACAAAATCAGACCTTATCGGCTTACTGCCAAGATACACTCGTAAATGGTCGGTGAAAGTCACCTGGGAAAGCTGTTGAAACCGATAGGCAACTAATGTAGTGTTTACGTTTTATACGAATCACGTATATTTCTGTTTTCACACTGAAACATATATGTATTATAAAAATAGATACAATGGTCCGTCGCATTTCACTGAAAATACGCCCATGAGAATTCATGTACATTTTAAGAGCCAAAACCATTAATTTAAGCACTGTCGTAAAGCCCTTATATATCTAAAATTGGTCTGGCTTGCTGAACCTATTTAAAGGCCTCGTCCTACTAACATCACTTTTGTCATTGCAATTGTAACTGTATCTAAGAATTGTTTCTCTTCGAACGCTTTTGTTGTGTTTCTTTGAATGACCAAAAAAAAAAAAAAACAATCTATGCATTATGGAACTATAACTCATCTCCCAAATCAAAATATCATTCTTTTGTGAGCATGTAAAAATATTATTATTTTTTAATTATTAATCCATTTGATATAATATTATATCATATACTAGAATATCTTATTATAAATGGAAGATAATAATATACAAAAATACTGATAAAAAAAAATCTAAAAAACTATAGAAATTGTTATTTTACAATTTTCCAGTGTGTAACATAATGTATGGATGGTCATTCAAACAAACTTTATTTAAATTAGTTGTTTATATTGGAAAACATAATATATATGATTAATTTCCTTCTCAAAAATTGAAAATTTGTAATTTGTTATTGTTTTTCCAATTAAATTTTAAAAACTACACAGTTTAATTAAGTTGCTTATTATTCATCTTATCTGTCAATATTAATTAGTTATAATAGGTAAATCGTTTATGTGATGTCATTTATATTGTCTGACGATTGACATGCAAACTGCAGCCAATGCCAGTTTCCTGTACATTTTTTTTTTATGTTTATGTCATATATATATATATATATATATATATATATATATATAAGTGAAGTATATAAGCTAAGTATCTATATGTAAATATTATTACCTACCTAACTGTTCAAGCATTACAAATAGCAAATAATCATTTAAATAAAATAATAATTGAACAATACGAATAAACATGCATAAACTGAAATGTTATTGTAAATTATTTAAATTAAAAACAATACAATATGCATGGGAAATTAATGCATTAATTTATTCTGTTTTGAATCATAATGCGCATTATAATAATTAATAATAGTACAAATGACCGTTGAATATTGTATAAGTGTGTTTAATATAATTTCTATGAATTTATGTATTTGAATAAGTTAATAATTTCTAAATAATAAACAAATCATGTAATTATAACACACTTTTGGCCGTCTCAATAAATAAGAGACTGATGATATAATCAATAATATAATAATATTCGTTTATGATTTTCCACGCCTAACGCTTTATGCAAATAATAATATTATTTAATACACCACACGGCTAATTCTATGTACTAGCGTGTACCTATAGAATTATATACGCATATCAGCGTTCAATTATTATTATTATTTCGTATAGCTTAGATATAACACTCATGGTTTAACATAATTAACATAGTATGAAATAGTATAATAAGTAGAAATGAAATAGATAAATAAATAAAAGATAACTAAAAGATAACTAAGTGATTACAAATTATATAGGTAATACGTTGACTAGAATGGATGTTTAATTTGCTTAGGCCTTCTGTTAAATTTGTATGCCCAAGGAATTCAGCAATTGCACTACGTCTGTTGTGGCTTTGCGCAGTTCTTTAATACCTCCTTGAAATCGTCGAATACTACACTCATCAGTGATGTGTGCAAAAGTTTGCTTTTCATGTCCGCAGTCGCATCCTAGGAAGGGTCTCAGTTCTCAGCGTTCAATAAATGCGCATCACAACAAATCGTTCAAATCGGAACATTTTGTTAAAATAATTTGTTTTTTTATTATTAATTCCTTTTCTCTGTGAGTTAAACATCCAGGTACTCCGGCCTCTAAACAAGGTCTTAGTACCTAGTTGGCGACCCTTTGACCGTTACGACTTTGGTTGTCAACGGGCGAACATCTCGATAACCCCGGGACTGAAACGTTGCAATGATTTAGTCATACAGGTAACAACATCGATTTATGATCATGACGAGAAAAATATCATGTAAAATGTCAACAAATCTCGATACGAATATTCGACTGCCATACTTAGCACACTGTACAACTAGGTGGCTGGAACCCCGGTTTTAACATTAGGTACGTACATTTTTCCGACACCGACCAATTCGAGTATTTTATAAAACAAATTACGGGAATTCACAAAACAATTTTATTGCTCGACGCATTCGTACGAATTCCGTAGGAGAGGTTTTATTTTTTATCCCGATCGTAATCGTACCCCGCTGCGGTATAAGGAATTTCGTGCAAGGGATCTGCATGAAAAACGCAATTCACCCACACTAGTATTTCGTATTATTGCGTATTGCGTATGTGTATTCAGAAAAAGTCGATGCAAATTTTGCGTAGCACAACGGAAACCGGATAAGAAACAATCACGCGAAACCAAAGGGGCTTAACTCAAGTTCAAAGCCATATCCGAACAACAATTATTACGTATAAGTATATAACCAAATAACATTTCCATCTAATACAGATTTCCGTGTTTTAAATAATACGCACATCAAACAGATTTCAAAGATCATATTTTTTTATTTTAAAAATCACTTTCGTTCCATAAAGACATGGGTATTCAACATTGTTTTATCTGATATTAATTTAGTTGTATATAAATGTATAAATACAAATACATAAATCAAATTAACAATCAATTTCCATTAATCTAAGAGATGATGATTTTAACAAATTTTGGATTTATAATTTTAATACGTAAAAATCACTAAGTTTTTCGTTTTGTAGTTCTATTTTATGATCATTGAGTGAGTGATGTAATCATCAATTCTGTATTTTTGCGACAACGCGCATCGTCGCTGCTTAGTAATAACAAGCCTTCCGATTGATTATGGCAAATTTGAGAAACTGTAGCAATATATATATATATATCGGTACAAACAAATCTTGGCTATAGGATACTTAACACGAAGTAAATCATAAACTAAATAATTAACAGACTACCTACACTCGTTCGAAGCTCTGGATTGCATTATAATCATAGTATTCTAAGATCTAAGATCTATTTTAACAGGATCACTTTGGGCCAACAACCATCAGGCAGACAGACTATACGGCTGATAGCCGTTGGGCCGAATAAATTATAATTTATCAAAATAACCAATAACAATAAACCTACAATTATTAAAAAAAAAAAATCCTATCTCGTTGATTCATATGTTAATTAAAAACTTTGAATAAAATATTTATTGAAAAATTAAAATTAAGGAAAAATGGAAAATTTGTAGCTTAAAATTTTAAAATTTTAAAATCTATAGTAATTAAAATTTAAATTCATGGTAACAATATATTAACGAGTTTTTATGGTATTTTTCTATGTATGTAATTGATCTAATAGTATAGTTATGTATTATTTAATAGTTAAATACACTGATTATAGTTATTATAGTTATGTATAAACCTTATACAGTGGATTAGTTAAGCACTGGTATAGGAACAAAATTAATGATATAAATTAAAGTTACATATTAAAATTATAATATATTAGAATTTGCCCATGGATTGTCGCCTTGGTGCTGCGGCCCAACGACTCTTTCCCATTTTAACGCATCTCAATGGTACTAGGGAGATTGGGGGAATGGCAAACACTTAAGCAAGAATTTCGATTTCTGCCAAACGGTTAGTCAAAAATACAACCAAATACAAATAAAATAAGTATTGAATTGTAAGGTACATCATACTTACGTTTCAGATTTTTAAAACTAATACAAATATATTTTTTTAATTTTTTAAAAAAAATGGAAATGACCACCATTACCCCAAGGTAAAGGTAATGATAGTCACTCAAAAACCCATGCAAATTAATAGGGAAAATTTTTTTTTTTAATTCTACTCATAATTTCATAAAAAAACATGAAAACACTTTTATTAATATGTGATATTATTAATAACAGCCTTTACATAATAATATGGCATAATATAACATCTTCTAATAGTGTTCTTTCTTTTATATGATCTTGGCATTTTGTGAATGACTATCATCATCCCATGAGCACTGACTGCGAATACCCCATTCTAAAATTTAAAAAAAATTTTTTTTTCTTTTTTGTAATTTGATTAATTTAATTTGGAATACAGATTCATAATCCTCATATATAACTTGTTATTTAAGTTACAATTAAAAAAAAAATATAATAAAATAAACTTATCTTGAAATGCGTTTTCCGAACACGAATTTTAACAGAAAATTCATGAAAAAACTTTGATAACAATATTTTTACGGTAAAGCTTAACTGATAACTACCATATTTTATTTTTAAGGCTATGGTAACAAAATTAATCATTTCAGGTAGTCAGCTGATTTTTAGTCATCCTAGTTCCATGACAATCAAGGTGACCACGATTACCCTTTGATCATCATTCCCCCATTTAAGAATGTAAGCCCGGTGTACAAAATATGATTGTTAGAAATATTATACTGATCGAGCAGTGCTTTCAACGCGGTGCCAAATCTTCTCTGAAAACTAATTGATATTTCAATTTTCAATCCATTTACAGTTGCGAGTTGGTTTTTAAAATTTATACGAATATGGTTGTTTGGATAACCCAAACACACATTCCAGTTCATTCATTTACTTACCCATTCATTCGTACAAAGCCACCACCGCTCTCCCCCACCCCTACCACCGTCTTGGTTTCTTCTGGTTCAGATAATACAATATTATATAGTTAAGAGATTAGCGATGAAACGTTATAAATAAATTCGCATTGTTTAAAAATAATTCCAAAAGAGAATAATCTACGCTTTTGGGGGTCCAATTTTGCGCAAAAACGACTCAATCCAATCGGCTTTAAATAAGTATACTCGTCCACAAAATAAACTTAACGTAATCTACTCAGTGCTCGTGATTCACGAATAACTCTCTATTACTATTGTATTATATATTATTATAAACATATATAACATATAAACAGTAGGTAGGAATTCGCTAGTTCACGAAAATATTAACGGTGTACAAGCCAACCAATCGGAAATAATTCGACGTATAGGGTTTCACACATACATTAATAAATTAATCATAAGCCAAATCAATATAATATAGTTTCTACGTATTTACGTGATCCAGTAAATACGCCTAGAACAAAATTTACTGGTTAATACAATTCAACATACATGTATTTTGTTAACTTTTAAATATTATATCGCTTTCGGAAGTTTTTTTATTTTTATTAATAAAGAGTAAATCTAAAACTCATGCATGATTGATATACAACAAGTAAGCCTGATAAGCGGTAAATTAAATAACAGTGGTTAAATGTGAATTGAAAGATTACCCAATGGTAATGAACAGTATTTTCGGATCGATAAAAATGGTAAGTGGACCATAAATAGAACGCTCCGTGTAGTAATCATACAATAATGTTTGTCAGTATTGAATTTTTATATTTTCAGTCAATGAGAGCAGCAGAGTTCAGTTAAAGTTTTTTAGTTTATCCAATTAAAATAAAATTAGTGCAATAAAAACTAATTTCCATGTTGTATTTTGTCGTGTTGCAAAACAAAAACATTTGTATTGTAACCATGTATGTATATACATACATCAATACTGTATTTATTAATTTATATAACCATCGTCATGTAAATTGTATATGTATACTGTATTAGTATTATTATTAATAATGTAATAGCAATTTAAAATTTGAAACTACCGTTATTTGGTTTTAAATATACATAGCTTAAATTCAATTGTACCACAATATAATATGCGTGTGCTATAATATACATCTTAAAACGAAACAGTGTGGCCTTCACCCAGATAATCGTAAAACGCCACAGATCTAAGCATTTAGGTTTCAGAAGGTGTAGTTGCAACATAATATTATAGTATAATAATATTATGCTAAATAATTATACGTTTACCACAGCATGGACGTGAAGCACGTTCGGTAGTGTTTAAAAATAGGCGCATAAACCTTTATGTGCACCTTACTTTCATACTTCAAATTGATTTTTCTCAAAAGTATTCGTTTTAATAGTTGTGGCATGGGCCTTGCAAGTCGTGGTGATGAGCGACATAATTGACATTGTACTCATATCAAGTGGTGGAAGGGAAAAAGATACGCATGCAGGTACATCAAAGAATCGAGTACGGTCGACACACAAGATAATAAGAGCTGTAAACTTTTGAACGGACATACATGTATACAACTTCGTGGTACGAAAAGTCATCTGCAGTAGGTACCACCCATCATACTACGTATACCACCGATCGAGACACGAGATGAGCAAAACTTTCGACTGCTGTTGTCACATTCCGTTCCTTTTTCACTACGACGGAAACACTCTTTTAACCTCTCTCTCTTTCTCTCTCTCTCTCTCCGAGTTCAACTTCAATCGCAATTCTATATAAGAAATATTTTTTCATTTTTTCGATCAAATTGATTGTGCGAAAATACTCAAAGCACGAAAATCCTTGAAGGTCAATTCCTAAGTAATATCGCATTGCATTATAATATCTTGGTACGCATCACTATCGCCAGAAATTCTTTCAGGAAGTAACGATTTTGATTTTCATCGAAATGTATTTGTTCCCCTGAACATCAATAATGTACCAATTGCCAATACTAAAACCACGCAATATTGTCGATATCATTGCGTATCTTGTATATTGTATTAAAATGTGTACAGTATAGGTATGTCTACGTTACCTGTTAACTAATTTATAGCAATATAGGATATTAACTTAAGATAAAACCTTTTAAAATTGTATTATATTAATATACCACCCCATCTAACGTTGCTCTATTATAAAACAAATAGTTTCGGTACTATAAGAATTTGATAATAAATTCATGAGCACTAATGGTACACTACGATACAACCGAATTATTCGGTTTGAATATACCGCTTTACCTGTACTTAAAAACTTTGATAACCGTTTTCATCACACTGAATTGTTATCAAACTTCGTTATTGTTACGTTTACATTTCGTTTTTATTTCCTGAATTCAATCCAATGTATACACTATTCACGTCGGCGGCACATTGAATTTTAGTTATTTCGGCTATTATTTTTCCGTAAATCATTTGGCGTTCCGCTGGATTATTTCACTCGTATACCTATGGCGAAAACGACCCCACGCGCTCTCGTATAGTTCAAACATACAAGACGAGAAAATTTTATTTGGTATACTAATAAATAATAATATTATTATCTGTCCGCCGCGGCGTTACATTCGCACTACGCGTTTTGTAGTATACAGTAGTATAATACGCGTATAAGACGAACGCAAACTTCACTCGGGATCGACGAATTTCCGGTTTAACCGTCACTCAGACGTCACACACGACACAATCGCGAGCGCTTTGGTGGGTTTTCTCTCCCTCCCTTAAAAGGGTTGTCTAAAAGCAATAATACAATATGTGATAACGCATTAGGCGTACGATAACAATCGACTATATACTATACCGACTTTATTCAATCAAAACAATACCGAATCACTTTGGCGACGACAGTGCAACGTAATAAATAAAGGATTCGGGATTTATTGCACACAATTATTGTAGACTATATATACATGCACGAATATACTTAAAATAACCGAAACGCGCGCAAAAAAATGCAATTGTTTTTTTTTTTTTTTATATATAGCAATTAAAAAATTTCATTCATGAAATTCGAAATGTTGACAGTTTTTTTATTTAATAATTTTTTGACAAAAATAACACAATAATTTACTCAATTTTCTTTTCTTTTTCTTCTTCTCTTATGAAAAAAAGGTTAAGTATTATAAATTTTTAAACATGATTACATGTTTACCTGCAAATTTGGGCTGTATAGTTAAGACATTTTCTGATATTATCAAATTTAAATGCACGGCAATTGTTGGTCAGCATATTTTTATGAAATGAAAATCAACGTTCTACATCTACTGACGTTATTGGCGCATACTTAAAATACACCAAGTTATTTAATTTTTAATCATCAAGAGGATCCTTCTCGAGAAATTCTTGGTCTTCAGATAATATAAATTTGTAATCATCATTTTTATCCAATGTAATTTCATTTTTTGTTTTTATCATTTTTCGCATACTTTTTGGATACCTAAATTGTATTACCACATCCTCTACTATCGAAATAGTACTGGCAAATGGCATTCTTTATGTTTTTTCAAGTTACGTAATTGTGTTTGGTATGAATAAAAAGTTATATATTCTGATGGATACAAGTTGAGTTTGAATATATTGATTTTCAATGTATTTTTCATTATTTTTATGAAACGAGTTATTTAATCGTTTTTACAATCTCAAAATGTTTTCAATAATAAAGGGCAACTTAAATCCAGTCCTAACCTACCTCGTTAATCCTGGTTCATATGGCTGGAGTAACAATGAGGTAATATTATTGAACATTTGAATACGAGGTGGAGCTTTTTTAAATAATAATGCAGCAAATTTTTTTGTTTACATTATAATTTTATCGACTTAAGGATTTAGAATACGGACGGTTTCAGTCACTCTGTTTAGTTTGTGAACAGTAGTGTGTGTCATCTAGAACTTTGGATAATAATATATTAATTGAGTTTATTGACTTTATCATAAATAAAGATCAGGGACAGTTTCGGTCAAGAAAAACATAAAATCATCATATTTAACATTCTAATTTTATTTAGTATTTGATTGTAAACATTGTCGATGTAACCTTTTCTCAAGTTTGACTCAAATTGAATGTCTTTTTAATTGTGTATTTTAATGTAAATTGTCTGAATTCAGGATTGTTGTAATTCATTTAATGAAATATTTGTGGAGAGCAAGGTATTATACAAATCATGGTTAAAAGATTTTTTGTAATTTTAGAAATCATTATAAAAACTAGAAAACTAGTTATTTTATCTTGCTAACATTTTTCTGCTGAATTATGTTTTTTCTTGTTCTTTTTTCTCAAATGTTGACTAAACAAATATTACCCATCTGTACTTATTTTCTTTTCACAAAATGATCAAAACAAAATAATTCTATCATTTGAAAAAAAAATATTTTCTATATAACTCGATTGATTATCTATTGGATGATACGCGGGTTATTCGTTATTTTTGGCATTTTTATACTTACGAAAACTACAAAAATAATGACAAATAAAAACATTAAAACCCACGGTGCACAAAAATAAACTGAAATCTATTATCTAAATTACTATACGTCTTTTTTACTATATAGGTATAATATAGTGTTATTAAAAAATAATATAATAATTTACAAGAAAACAGAGCTATACGAGGAGCACTTTATTATGTACTTCCCTAGGTGCTATGTCCGATAACGCACCTAATTTATTCTATATTTTCAGATAGGTACCTACATTAACCTACGCATGACAATGGCGAAAAAAAAATAATGTTGAGATTTAGAATAAATTTACTTCATATAAAACGTAAAATATGCAAAACTATAAAATTAAAACGTTTATATTTCAGTTCGTTATGTCCTAAAACAAATTTATATCTTACTAAGATTATCCTACAGTCATTTTTAAAGAATATGCAAATGTAATAAGTTCCGTATCTTAGAATAACGTATCAACTATAATAATAATAATTGTAATATTATTGAAATTATGCTGATATTACGGTGTGACTAGGTGCTGCGCGGGAGGTTTGCAAAAGGTCTGATCACTGAAATTATATAAACAACAATATCGTGCACAGAAATTCTATTCATTTTTGTTGAAAGCCACTCGTACTGAAACTATGAATCAATATTCGGATATGCAGCATCAGCAAAAGCATCCTTTATATACCTACGTCCTACCAATGTAGAAAAGATTGCTGACCAAAAATCAATCAGGTACGAGTACCTATACAGAATAAATGTAAAGAAAAAAAACAAACTATAATCAATAGACTAAACATGAAAACATATTATATTATATTATAAGAAATTATATTTTCCATTTGATTTAATCAACCCATTTATTGTATCAACTTTGGACCGTGGAAGTGTTTTTCCAAGTCTTGAAAGCACACATATAATAGTAAAATTATGATTGCTTGTACATTGCACGAGGCGAGGAATCAGGCTCTAAAATTCTACGATATAAACGAGAAGTTTAGTTTTAAGGGAAAAATATAAGAGTTTCTGTATAAAGACATTCTATACATAGAAATTTTATTTCGTCCTTCCTGATGGATTTTGTTTCAAATGAAGCTAAATAATATACATGACTGAACAAATCAAAGAAGATGTGGGGAGGTACTTTAGACGTGTCTTGTTCGTTGTAGCGAGCCCATGAACTGTATACGGTAACTATAAATATTCTTCAACGTAAAAATATTAAATATTTTCTTCAAAGGAAAATAGATTTTTTTCCGGAAGCAAATCAGTTGAATTTTAATTGTATAGAAACCAATAATTCTGATCTTGAAACCGATTCGAACGACCTAAACAACCAGCATAGCACATTGCAAGTTTGCAACTATATACTATAACTATAAATTATAACATATTATATTATGCAGTGTCGTACTGACGGTGGGGAAAGGGTTAGAGCCTGAGGTTTAACCCCCCCGCCTCTATAGACATTTTAATATAAGAATATAATTGTATAAAAAAATATTTAATTATACATATAGTAAACCCTCCCCATAAACAAATTCTGCGTATGCCACTGATATTATAAATCTAGTGAAGATAATTTCCGGAGTTAAAATCAAACATGTGCTTTATTGGTTGGATCAACAAATAAATATATTAATAATGAAATAAGCTAAAACTCATAAGCGCAGTATATTTTGTTGAGCTATTATGCATGTATACAGTTCAATACCTATGTACTATGAGTCACTGTGATTCCATTTCTCGACCGTCCGGTCATATGTAAATACTGAATAACTCGGAACTTCGACGTCTAACACTAATAATATTGAAGTGTTCTGGAGCATACATTTCAATCAATAAAAACATTTTCAAAACCAATAAAAGTACATTGATAGCATGGCATGCACGCAATAATTAAAATTTCTCGTTTATAACTTTTTCTTCTTTTTCTTCGGTTTTTAAAGGCCATTGAGGCCCATTACCGCAACACAAACTTGCTTCCATCTCCCTCTGTCCTGTGCTATTGTCTCTCTATCTCGTATTTCAATCTTTGCTAAATTCTTCTCCACTTTGTCAATCCACCTTTGTTTCAACCTGCCAAATGGTCTTTACCCCTGGGGTTTCCATTTTAAAACCTCTTTCATAAGACTATTTGACATCCATACATGACCGGCCCATGCCGTTCTCCTATATTTTAATACTGCTACTATGTCTAGCTCTTTTTATAACTGTTATATTTCTATATTACTTATTTTTTCATATTGTTGTGTAATGTTATTTATTTTTGGCCCAAATGTTCTTCTTAATATTCTTCTGTCGAGTATTGCTAATTTGGCTTCGTCTCCTTTAGTCATTGGCCATAATTCATACGTATATAAAAGGACTGGTCTGATAATTACCTTGTATATTGTAATTTTTGATTTGAGTGATACCTGTTTTGATTTTAGTATACTCGTTACTCCGTTATAGCATTTATTTGCTGCATTCGCGTTTATAATATGACATAAAATTATAATAATCATACTATGAGTGTACTGCAGGTCGCCTCCTCTACCCGGAAAAATATCGTCGGCTGTGTGTCTTGTCTGCTGTGCTCGGGTCTGGCCGGCTGCTGACTCGGACGACCCGTGACCCGAGAGCCGGTTAGTTGTTCACGGTCTCATAGCATAGGTGGATTGCTGATAACGGTATTTTTGGACATTCTCGCGGTCGTGGCGTGGGAAAACGGACGGAACATTATATGGCGAATACGCCCCCCTCCCGAACAGCAAATTATTTCACTAAAATATTACCGCCGACAACGGGATGACAGTGGTTCCCCGCCTTTGCATGAATATACCTTGAAACTGGGTCTTGAATCCGGTGGTTGGTGGATCGTCATCGGTGCGACGTCCCGGGCCGGATTCGGATTTGACGTGTGTTTACGTAATTGGTGAGATATATACTATTTATACACAGTTATGCGCATTTCAAATATAAACGCTTGGGGTGAAATAATTATACTACAACCCCCGCTCCCTCTTCCAGCCAACCACCAACTCGTCACTACTCCTTACAACCTCAGATCTTTCCTGTCCACCCTCAATTAACAAAAAATGTGACCCTCGCTTGTTTTTAACTGTATTTAACTTTTTTATCTATTGAGAGAGAAATAAGTAGAAATTTCATATATCCATTTGCCGAGTTCGCGTCAATGAAAAAAAGAAAATTAGAATTTGTAATTTAAAAATATTTTCATAAAGCTATGTATGTCTTTATTTATTTTATTTTATACTATTAATTATAAAATTTTAAATAAATGCGTATGTATAATATACGAATAATAAATTTATAATATACGGTATTACCTATTTTACTTTCTTGTTTAATAAAAATTGATAATCCTGGCATCAAAATATCGGACCTACCCAGAAAAATGTGTCTAGTTACGTCTCTGGCATGTATGCAGTTAGATTTGATGGGTTAGCTGCTCAGTTTTCTGATTTTTCCAAGTGTTGACCAAATAGTTACTTGATGTTTACACCGGCTACCAGGGTTAGTAGCCGGTAGCTCGGCGCTAGTCGCACGTCCCGTCAACGACCCGGTCCGCGAGTCTCGATTAGCGGCTTGAGGCGAGAACACCCCTCGAATAATGCCTTTTCGTTAATTTAAGGTGGGTTCCTGTAAAGCCTTCAGGCTTAAAACCCGGGTCTCATGTTGATTTATAATGTTTATGTGCGTATTACATGTAACCAAAGTAAAGAAAAAAAATATATAAAAGTTAAATAATGAATCGGTTTTTGCTTTAATGAATAATCTAAATATGCAAATTAAAAAAAATAAAACTGGAATGTTAAACCTTAAAGAGCAAATTACAGTAATTTTAAGAATACTTATTCGTCTAAATTATTCCACGTCATCATAATATATTATATTGTACCTATTAAAATAATTTTAATTACAAACATTAAAATAATAGTATACACACTATATTCATTCAAATGCCTTTTGAATTAATTTCTACACAATGTAGAATTAAATATTTGAGCCCCTCTTGTTTCAAATGTGGGGGACTATTAAACTCTGGATTTTATTCAAATAGCAGACCCAGCCTTAATATTTGTTTTGTCATTCCAGCACGGAGAAAAACTACAGTGGTTGAAGAAGTGGGTGAGGAAGAGGGAAGAAATTAAATATTACTTTGTCGTTTTCATACATAAATATAAAATAAAAAACTGTGTGTGCTCAAGTATTTCTGTACATTGTTTTGTTTACTAAATTTGTTACCCAAACACTCGAGAAATGTTTAATGTTTAGATTATTAATTTTGTTCGTCACGCTTGTGCAACAACATAAATTTAGGGTGGAGAACTTTCGCGGTCGTACTGCTACGTCAAATATAATCACGGATGGCAAAACCTCCACGCGCCGTAAAACAAACCAAAAAAAAAAAAAAAATTATTTGTTACTAAAACAAGTTTTAGCTGTGAAAGATTTTAATATTTGAAAATTAAGAATAAACTAATTTATGTATTGATCCCAAGTCTTCACATTAAACGTCAGTAAAATGATGAATTCGTATTATAGACTGGCATGCCAACAATCATTTTTGCATGATTGCACAATAGGGTGGATACGGAACAAGATCACGGTGAGGTGGGGCAAATCTTAACATTCTAAGTGCACACATTCAAGATAACATGCGGTCCAGATTATACCAAGGTATATTTCGATTATTAATTATATAGTTAATAGAAATTATTCGATCGATTTTAAACATGTTCTAGTCCGAAATAAAAACGTCCAATAATCCCAGAATTTTAATAACGTGGTAATATTTGATACCGATATAAGATATAATGGCTATTTGCATGAATATAAAATATTATTGTTAATAACACGAAACGGTATTGGTACTTTTATATTGATCACGGAATGTGGTGTAGGTCGTAGGCTTTTTTATGCTGTAAAATATTATTTATATACGCTGTTTACCCACTTGTTGATTACAAGTTGAATATCGTTTGGCCGATCGATCAATCAATATTGATAAATATTTATTTAGTTTTCTCGTCAAACGAAAACGAAATCCATAAACGGGGATATTTTCGGCGGAACTATTTAGGGTATAGAACAGGGGTGGCCAAACTTTTTTTAGTCACGATCTACAAAAAAAGGGAGGGCTATATTTTATTTTGTTAGAAAATATTTTGTTGGAACATATATTTTCGGAATGTTTTTTCTCGGACACATTTTTAATTAGGACACGTATTTAGTTGGAAAAATATCTCATCAGAAACTTTTCAGTTGGAACAATATATGCTCGGAATAGTATTTGTTTGGAAATATATATGTTTTTGGAAATTAAATAATCGGAAAATATTTTTTTACATGCAGTTCATGGAAAATGTGTTTCTGATTAAATATTTTTCCGTTAAAATACGCTTCCATCAAAATACGTTTCCGAAAAAATACGGTTCTGACAAAATATGTTTCCGACAAAATATGGTTCCGCCAAAATACGATTCCGACCAAATATGTTTCCAAAAAAAAAAATTCCCGAAAAAATACGGTTCCGGCAAAATATTTTCCAACTTTATACGTGCCCCCCAAAAAATGTACTTCACCTTTGAGGATCAACTTTCATAGAAAAATGTTCTTATTATTGAATAACTATAAATTATAATTATTAAGAAACATACTTGCATAAATTGTATATAAACATACAATAAGTATTATAAACTAATTACTAAAAATAATATAATAATAAATAATAATTTATTTTCTTAAATCTAATTACTTCTAATTGCTTTTTACGTACTTGAGTTTTAGAAGGAAAATCCATATCAAATTTTGAATGCGTAGTTCTAAAAAATCTTTTTAAATTACCTTCTTCTTCTTCTTCCGTGACTTCGGCATTCAAGACCATGTCATCCAACAGATTTGTTTACATGTTTCCCTATCTAGAGCTAATTCCTTACAATCCATTCCTGGTCACTTTCTCTATGTCTTATTTCCTATCTTCCTAGCGTAAATTTAGATTATCTACCATTTTGTTATTGTGGATATTGTTAATTCTTGATGAAAATGATACGTTATTTGTTTCTTATGTGCACTCGTTTTTTTTTTTTTTTTTGGTTTGGGAGATTTTGGCATCGTGGCCAGTATATCTCAACGATAATTTTAAGAAGACTCAATTACGTGTTATAGTTTGTGAGGGGGTGATAGCGGTATCTTCTCATCGGACGGCTGTGCCGCCCGGATTCGAACCGGTGGCCGTACGATTACGCTCAGCTGCCTTAAGCCGCCAGGCAATGACAGTACTTCTTATGAGCACTCATATTTATAAATTTTAAAAAACTTAAATACGTTATTATAAATTTAATACAATAGACACCGACTGAACACAGTGAAATGAACATGCGTGAATGATAAACATTTGATATACAAAATCAGAATAAAAGATAAAAGTTATGAAAATAAAACTTACCTACAATTTGTTCACTACAACCTCGATTAATATTCGTGTGCATGTCCCTAAAAATAAACTTTAACATGATCGACTTTGAAATTGTCCGTGGTCGACTGTTTAGCCACCCCTGGTACAGAAGAAGGATATTATACCATTAATTGTTGTCCATTCAATGCAGTGGCGGATTTTCAACATTTTCTTGGGAGGGTCTTGAAAAATTATATGTATTTCTAATGCATACCACGTATCAAATACTCAATTGTAATCATAGAGACATGGAGTACAATCCGTATAATATGCAGCCATTGTCCGTTGATCATTGTCATTATGATAAAATTGAAATAAGACTAAATACATATAATATACGAGTATATATGATTATATCGTTGTCAATACAATAATAGAATATTGTATGTTCGCAGGGCACGACAAACGCGGTCTCGGTGCTCGGAGTACAAATGATAAACATAACACGCGAGTGTATAATAATAATATTATTATTATTATTATAATTGTAGGCGCCAATGACGATGTCTCGGTATGTAATACATGAATACACTACCACTTGATAAAGAATGGTGTCAAAGATCAGTCATAACTTTTTGACGTTTGGCCCCCGGACGTGACCTAATATATATATATAACACTATTGCAAAGCGTGTTCGTATGCTTTCACCACGCGGTTTCAACAAAAGCATACACACGCAGTGGGATTTTTCCTGGACGACCATATTATGCATTATATTTTATTACGAAGAGAAAATCCTCGGAAAATCCTGCTCCATACGTTATTAAAAAAAAAAAAAAGACAGAATACGACTCGACGGGGGAATCTGCTGCGTATATAAATTACAATATTATGTTTATAATATGCGTTGATCACTTTTTGACAATTAATCTCGTAATTGTGCGTTTATATGCTGTATAATTTTTAATTATACGAACAAAAAAACTGTATGTACGTAAACCTTTTTTACGTAGCCGTCCGCTGACGTTTCAAATTAGTTTTTTTTTCATTCATTCATAAGTAATACTTGTTTGTATTGAAACAGAAATTCCGGTATAATTTTAAATTTATTGAAATCTTAAAATCGTTATTTTAAAACGAATAATATGGTTGTTCACACTTATTGTACAGAAAAGGATGTATTTAAAAATTATAAATATACATTATTAAAATAAACCACTAATAATAGTATTTTACAAAAAGTTATAATTATTTGGAAAACAAAGGTATGCATTTACTGTAATCCTCATCTGAGCAATAGCGCTAGCTTATGGTTCAAACTTTAATTTACATTTGATAAGCTTATATTCATTAACTTTGTACATCCTAGGATTTGTACACGAGGATTTTAGTAAAAGTCTGAATAAAGTTATGATTTTCATCTATTCCTGCAGAGTACAAACAGTAAAACTAGTGCCTAGTGCCTAGTAAAACTAACCTTTACCCAGTGATCGGACTTCTACGATGACGTAAACATTGATGCTATCTGATATACTAACGGCAAGAAATTGTGAACTTGTGTACCCAAGTATTTAACTTATTCGGGACAGTTATCATTAATAGGTAGTGTAAAAATAAAAGTCAGCCTTTTTGGCGAATAGGTCTCAATACAAACGACGAACGTCGTATAATATTCATAAAACGTGTGTACCGTTGTACGAATGGGTATTTTTTGAAAATAGATATTATACGCATAAAATACATGACGTGTACGCATTTACGGTGTACTATAGCGATAACTGCAGTAGTTATATAGAATAATGCGTATCGCATACGTGTAACGATATGAAAACTTTTTACGCAGTCGGAATTTAATAATCTTTAGAAGTATAAAAAAAAGAAAAAAATGAAACTTCAAGCGAATTCAAATCAAGTGAAAGGAGCAAAGGCGTACTGGAAAATATCAAAACTCGATGAAAAATATTTTGAAGTATAAATTTCATGTTCAAAGAGTAAACTATTGATATGGTAATATAGAACGAGTACAGTGTTTTATTATTACCGTCTACCGATCCCGATAAAAACATTTTTAAATATCATTAATTTTCTCGTCACCATTATAGCCTGGCACGTAACGTAGTGTACCATCTTTAGTTGACATATAAATTATCTAGAAAAAAAAGTTCGAATATCTGTTTCGCAAACGAGTAAACTATAGAAGTATTCTTTAACAATTCGAATAATAATAATAAAACCTACTAGGATAACAGGATAAGCGATGGATTTCGTTAAAACCAATTTAAAGCCGATCAATGTGGTTTTTTTTTTAGACAAATTGAACAAGAAATTGATAAAACGCTGAGACCTCGAGTGTAGGTCCTTCTTTGCGCGTAGCTCTTTGAACGGGATTATTACAGATAGACGGAGAGTGGGACGTGATTCGAACTTTGCATAAATAACTAAGATGGATGCGTGTTAAAGTCGTATTATTTGTATGCATATGAAAGCAATGATGAATTATTACGTCGGAGAAAAAAAACGGTTCTGGGCCGAACTCCGAATAAAATACATAATGAGTTTATATTATTGCGAACCCGCAAGTGCTTTAATTTAATAACTACTTTCGATATTCTAAAATTATAACGTACCTATGCCTATAGCGCAATAACCGTCATAACCATTTTATTGAAAATATTAATAAACAATTTCCTAGAACAAGTGAGTATATATGACCAGCGCACATTACCGTAATCTACGCTGAATTGTGATCTCAATAAAACCTCCGTTAAACAACGGAACATTGTTAGGTCCGTCTTATATTCATTCTTACGACTGTAAAATCCTTCAGAGTGTACTTACGCCATAAGGGACGAAAGAATAATGACCGTTTTATAAGTCTAAAACGGCTTTTTTTTTTCACCGCGTAATGGTACCGTAAATTATTACACGTACATCAATACAAAGGAGATATAATAAAAATAAAATAATTAATTTTAGTAAATTCCTAATATTATATACCACAATAATTACAGTATTAACATAATAACAATAATAATGAGTGAAAATAAGTAATATTATTATGAAATATAAATGAATGTATTTAATTAAAAAAAACAATTCACCAATTATTTTTTGTAATAATAAGAATGAATGATAATAAATGAGAGATACCTAGTTCAATATAATCTTATATAACTATATATACGATAAAAAATCCTACAAAGACGTCTAAAGGCTGAATAGCACATATACCGTACGAAATTTAACAATTTTTATTTTTGAGAAAATAACCAATAGTTGTCATTGTTATAAAACATGTAATATAACATATATTACGAATATAAATTCCGTTTATTTTTAAAACACAATTATTGTATAATATTATGTTTACCGGGACACCGAATTATACAGCTCAATTACATTTTCTTTGCGTTAAAACCAACAAGCGTTTATAAAATTAATATCTAACAAAAACAAAATCACTCTTTATGTAGATTGTAAACATTTTTAGCTTTGAGTTTTCATTATAAGTTCATATGGGTTATGGGCGTATTTAAAATTTAAAATTGAGCACCAGGCGCAATATTTGGTTGCATCCGGTATACGGTACTATAATGACATAATATAACTTGAGGTTATGAACACACATCATAATCATCGCATCCGTGTTATTGAAAAGAATAAACAAGACATTCAACATCATAATATTATCTCGAAGTTTTTTCCACAGCATTTCCTAAAAGACTGAAAAGACTCTCCTAAAAAGCACCCTCTCTATCAAATTTATTATATAAGTATATAACGGGATATTATATGAAACTTTTGATGCAATTTAACTATCTTGAAAAATGATGATAAATAATAAACATCATTTCAGTCAAAATATAAAAACATTTCAGAAAATATACAGAAAATTATTTTTGTAGTGTAGGTAGGTACTCGTATGGTGAGTAAACACATATTGATCATTTTTACATTGTCTGCGGCTTATATATATTTATATAAGTTAATACGTTCCATGTTGACATATTGACATTTGTTATTCATTTATTATTAATTTTGGAAACTATTGTAGAACTATTGTAAATTTTATTCTTCAAATAAAATATAATATTTTTGCGGCTGTTTTGTATTATATATATATACCAATACTGATTTTTGAATATTTGCTTTTTTATATTTCTAAAAAAGACTCTATTATGGAATTATATTGGTAGCTGATTGTATCTAGTATCAAGTGCACCCTTAATAAGATCGACGTTTTTTCTAAACATTAATTTATTATTATTAGTTTTGCAGAGTACACCAGTTGAACGACTACTCGAATGTTCATCTTTGTTCTTTATTATAATATTGTTTACCCAGCCGTCAATATTGTCATAAATTTTATTACGTACCTAGCAAAGGCATCTTTAATCGGAAATCGTATGGACTGGATTGAAAATAAGTACAAACTAATATTATAACATGTAGTTTTGTTTTATTTTGAGTTTGTTTTATCCACTTAAATAGTACTGAAGAGATTCTTGAAGTTTTAAGCTTTCCGTCATTAGCCATTATTGCAAAAACAAAAACTAAACATTGATAAAATAAAACTACATTTAATATCAATTTGTACTTATTATCAATCTGGCCGACTGGCCACCAATGCTTATTTTTTTCACAATAATCTATTCAGTGCGTTTTAAGTGTATACAATTTTCTATTAAATTCCACTGGTTATTTGCACATAATATATATTTATATATATACCGCAATAATCTGAAAGCTCATTTAAAAAGTATATGGATGGGATTTTAGAATTTAGTACTAAAAAATTACTGGAACGTTATTAAGATATTCCGGGAATTCCGATTATTCGATCGCATCAGTCATTTTATAATTTATACTGTTCAAATAAACGTCAATATAAACGTAAAATGAAAAACAACGCGAAGTAATTCGAGTTAGTATATTCGTGATATGCCAGTATACAATGATTTTCTACGTTTCAAAGTAAACATTATATTATAATTTATAATACTATGCCGGCATGGGGTACGTGATTTTATATTCGCCCGCGTGCCAATCCCGCGTTTCCGAAGTAAAAACTTTGCTACGTACTCAGACGACTATGTATAATCCGCATATACGGTGGGGAATAAAAATATTCCTGAAACACTAAAGTTCAACGAGGATCGTAGTGGGATAATTTGCGTACGCAGACACGAAATATAACGCAATAACCTGGCGTGTGGACAATTTCACGTACAATTTCTCAAGTCATTTATTCTTATCTACATATTATTGTGTTTGTACCTTATTTTTAATTTATTCTATTTTTACTTACCAAAATTATATCATCTAAAACGTACACTCAATTGTACTCATCCAAATATTAATAATTGTTACGTACATTTTACACTTAGGTTTTGATATTAGTTTCTCCCATGTCATCAATAAAAGGCTTTCTAGTAGTGAACAGAGTCAAAACTATTATTAAAAAGAAAAGAAAAAAGTGAAAAAGTGTAATAACTACTTATTAGCCGACGAATTAAATTATTATTATTATTATTATTTCGGAAACATTTTCTCGTCGACTCGTTCTCCGACCATCTGGCGCCGAGTTATCGGAGTTCCACAAGCGTACGTGGATATAGGTACCTAGTTACCAGACCCCGGGATGAGAGAAAATTTTATTGCACTATTGCTTTTCCGGTTAAATGGTGTACTGAAATGAGTTGTATAAATGTATTATCGTTATACGATAGCTCATACGTCTAATATCGACGTGGTATATATTAGAATATATCCGTCTATAACTGGCGATCCAACTTTCTCTCTCCCTCTCTCTCTCTATCCTCTCTTTCTCTCTCTCTCTCTCTCTCTCTCTCTCTCTCTCTCTCTCTCTCTCTCTCTCTCTCTCTAGGGTTCAAATAGTCCATTTATACACGCTTTATCTCTACACTACCGACCCACCACAAAGTGCACACCTTTCTCCCGGCACCGTGTAATTATTTTAATCCTGTCGTACACGAAAGACAGCTAATGCGGTTAACGCGCATCGTTTTCGCGGTGTACGATATGTTTGTACAACCGTTTACGCATAAACGGTCGAGCGGAAGTAGAACTAAATAAATAAGGTATCCTTCGAATTGATATTAGCGGGCAAGGGAAGCGGTAACAACCTGAACGAAATTATAACTAATTATTCAAATGCAAACAGGTGGCTACGCGTATTGTTATTCGACGGTTTTCGTGTAGTTTATTATTAGTTCTGCTCAACATCATAAATCATATAAACACTCATTATTACTATTTGTCAACGTAATAACGTGCCGCAGTAAGTATAATGACTAATGAGAGAACGATTTCTGTATTTGGAGTCATAATATCACTTGCAGACTTCAAATCATGTCATCATGATAACCCTTATATTGTATATTTGTATACAATGGACGTAAAAATGTATTAGTTATTATTATATTGTTAATCCTATCGGACGTCACTTTCTGGTAAAACAAGTGATTTTATGAAATATTATTATCAACGGGCTTATATATGATATGAAAAAATTACATTGATTAAATTTAAATTTTTTTTAAAAAATAATAGCAAATGCTATAAATGAATATTTAAAACAGTACGCGATGATACGAATGAACCCGAGTACTATACTACTATATCAATGTGTTAAAGGTGAAAAACGTTATTTATATCAAATGCACAATTGTCAATCCCATCTGTCGATAGCTCAAAGTCTGAAAGACATTTCGATTAATCGAATTTCCAACTATGTAAGTATATCTGACTGTTGATTAGACAGCAAAAATCGTTTTGTTTCGTCTTTGATACGCATGTGTTTTCATGGTCATAATTCTCGCGATACGGTTATATAATATGTGGTGTGTTTATAAAATGTATGTCCGATTATGCGCTCGGAGAAAGATTTCACCGACTGAACGTTCGACCTGTAGTGGTGTATATTGTATATGAACAGAACGAATAAACTGATAGTCGGTTTATGTCTGTGTAATTGATAAATACAGTTTCGGATCTTTTATGTGATATATAGTATAAAATACAATTTACAATGAGGGGGGGGGAGAGGTGTACGAGATCCGTCCGTATCCTCGTCTATAGTCGTAATAAAACGTAATATATTATATTTACATTTGTACGCCTACTGGTAACAATCGTTTTTTTTCGTCCACGTAAAATGTACTACATAGATATATAATATATGTGTATTGTAGGTACCGCAACGGGTTAAATCAAATTTTCCGTCATCACATGTTGTTATTTGTTCTCGGAGCCTTTGGATATCCTCCGTGAAAATAATTTTTCCAGTACATATTATTACGCATAATATAATGTACTATAGTATAAACGTACCGTGGACATCGCGCATACTTTGCGTACCGCAGCAATCCGCGGCAAAACAAAAGTCCGAGAAATTACTGTTTGGCCGCGGTGCACCTACACACAGATTTCCGCCGGACGATAAACTTTGCTAAGCCCGTTTGGCCCGTTAGCCGCCCATCAGCCTGTGTTACGCACAAATAGTTGTATAACCCGGTATGGCGTCGTCGCAAACTAAAGTAATATCAGCTGCGTTGTCGATATTGTGCACGCGAAACGCACCGCCGCCGCAAGACATGCGAAACTGTGTGTCGTCCGTGGTATGCCTTTTCGTGCGATAATTTGCAAACGGACAATTAGTGTAGCAGGTCGTCCGTTACCGTTGGCATCCAACAACACAGAAATGCATCGTTTCGTTGGTAAAAAATGTCATCTCGCCCACGCACGCATCATTGTACGGGTAAGCGCTACACCGCTACGTGATGACCTAAAAACTATGGGTCATGTAGACGCGGCAATATAACAAAAAACACAAAATTATGCCCGTGTGCGAAGCACATGCCCCTTGCAATGTTGGGTTATGCAACCTAACATGCGCAAAACCCGGAGTGTGGACCGACTAGTATTATGACCATGACGACGCTTTATATACAGTGAAACCTCCCTTAATGGACACCTCCAAATAACGTACAACTCCAAATAGCGGAAGTTTTTATGGGAACGGGGACATTTTCACCATTTTTATATAGTAAAACCTCTAAATAACGGACACTTTTATGGCAATTTAATTTTTGATTTTGACGATTTTTATGGCAAATGTTGAATAATCGTGGAATGTCTCAATAAATATTTATCTAACTACATGTTCAGCTACGAAAAGCGTTCAACCTGAGATAGTGAAGAAATGTTTTTTTGCGGTCCGGCTTTAGGCACCGTGGTATCAATGTTACTGATGTTGATGACAAACATACACCAACTAAAGAACTTGATAATCTCATTAAGCTGATTGACAATAACATTACAGAGAATGAATACAATATATCACTAGACTAGATAATACGAATATGTCCAAATCAAATGAAGTAGAAAGTGATGAAGAAAAGAACGAGACCCAAGATCAAGAAAAGGATCCAACTTCACAAATAGGAAGTCTACGGGAGGCACTGGCAGTAAAGGATGTGTGCAAATACATTTCTTCTATCGATATACAGAACACTTCACTATTCTCCAACGCAGTCAAATTAGAAAATGCCTTGTTACATGAAAGTCTTGATGCATAAAGGTCTTAAACAAGCTAGAGTAACTGATTTTTTCAATAAATGTTAATTTTTGTTTACATTTTCATTAATTTTTACATAGATAATAATATCATAACTTTAAATAATACATAATATGTATAATAAATATTTGTATTAAAATAATAAAAATTATGTACATATATCATTATTATACATATTACATATATAAATAATGTTGTACAAAGTTATTAATTTCTGCAAGTTATTTTTCCCCTCTGAATAGTGGACACCTTTAAATAACGGACAAAATTAAGGCGACCGAAAGTGTCCGGTATTTAGAGGCTTTACTGTACCTGCCTAGCTTTATGGATCGGTGGGCAGAATACGAGGGAAAAGTAAGGTTGGAAACAGGTTAGTTATGGGGAAGGGGTCCCTGCGGTCGATTCGGTGTGGTGCAATGACCACAGGGCGCAAAAAAAAACAAACAAAAGGGCAACTTAAAATTAACTTGACAACTAGGTATATATAATGGCAATATACATCTGGTGTGGCGTAGATCCAGGATGTAGTTGTCTAGAAGTCCTAGGCGGCCTCGCACACAACACGCACTAATGTGTTGCTGGCGGTCTTACGCAACAGCAGAGGACTCGAAAGTATAGGCGGCCTCTCACACAACACGTAATGTGTTGCTGGCGGACTTACGCGGACGATGGTTTGATCACATATAGGTGCGACGAGGCATTGAATCCAAAAACGCCGATAATAATAATAAAAACCAACGTTACCAGAGATGGGAGCGATTTGAGTCGAGTGCAATCAGGCGAGGGAGAACAAAAATGAAAACTACTTGTTAAGTTTTTCTTTGTTTATTGTTTTTAATAAACAATATTGAATTTTGTGTGGCTGTATTAGCGCACGACGAATTATATAAAAAAAGAGGTTACGTGTGCTCGTGCCGAAAGTGGCGACGAGAGAGAAATAATCACACAACGTACGTTTTAACAACAGTTGTTAAAGAGAAAAAGAAAAAAAAAAGACAATAATGATGGCGTAGGCCGAATAATAAAAATGATAATAAATTAAACATATGGTAAGTAATCGTAATTCTTACAGTGATACAAAACGCGAATAATTATTATGCAAAAGGTACAATAATAGGAAAAAATACAATATTAATTAATAACAATAATAAGATAATATAATAATAATAATAATAATAATAATAATAATAATAATAATAATAATAATAATAATAATAATAATAATAATAATAATAATAATTATAATAATAATAATAATAATAATAATAATGAGTATTTTGGAAGGTGGAGAAGACATAGGCAGGTAAAAGATATCTGTAACGCACGGCGTAGTCATTAGCGTCGGCGCAAACAGTACATATAGACGTAAAGGTGTCCAAAACCCAAGCCCGTCAACACATTCGGATGCGCCCGCCAACACCTATTGCATTTTAAATCATTATTATTATAATAATTTCTTATTAAATTTTGTTGTATACATTATTTCCTGGAAGCAGATTTTTGCAAAAACTGTATCATCAGAACCACAACCGCAGTCTTCAGAAAACGTAATAACATTTTGGAAATTAGTACCGAAAGAATACTTCTCTGTGACGTGTGATCTTACTTTGCAAATTTCGAACAAATTCTGATCAACATATATTCGCAAACAAGCATTTTATACTTTAACCTATGTAGAAAATAAATATCGCAGTTTGTTAACAGCGCTACATATTTCAGATTTTATTTTTCTATCAACAAAAGATTTATCACTAGATATTGAAAAATTATTAGTAGGGCTCGGATTTAAATGCCCTAAAAATATCAAAAAAATGTCCTTTCAAAAAATGCAATTATGACCTAAAAAGTCTAAAAAGTGCCCAAATACCTATATCAAAAAATGACCTTTCAAAAAATACATTATTGTTTAATAATTTAAAAAATAAAATTATATTTGCTTTATATATTATATATTTGGTGTGACAAAAATATTATAAAAATCGGATAACCTAATGTTAAATTAGTTAAAATAATTCAAAATGAAAATAATTTATATTACGTAATACTATACTACTATGTACCTAGTACTTATATTACAATGAGGTCAATTTTTTTAGTCATAATACGAGAAATAGGTCAAAAATGTCCTAAAAAATTAGAAAATGCATTAAAACCGTCAAAAAATGCCCTAAAAATTATAAAATCCGCTAAAAATGCAAAACAAGCCCAAAAAATTCCCCAAAAAATTATTGTGGTTAGATCGGGAAGTACTTGAAACATATGTGTAGCTTGGAAAGCATCGCGTAAGATATCCCAAAAAAAAGATGCAAATGCATTGAAATCCGAGCCCTAATTATTTGCTAATGAGTCCCTTCATTGGTCTCACTGTTGTTTTTTATTTTTTATATTATTATAGATTAAAACATATGAAATTTAAAAAGTTTTTTGATTTATTTACCTATCTGTCCTATCTATTTAAATATCTATATGTATAGATTTAACTATATAAATATAGAATATATAATTATAGATGAGTCATAAGTCTAAGCAAGTCTTGTTCATTACATGGATCGCCAGCTAAATGCAATTGAAATTGTAGGACGCTTCCAAAATAAATTGGGCACCCTTGGTATTGACAAACGTCAAAAAAAGGTACGCGTGCGTGCAGTCGATAATAGTGATGATTTTTATTTTAAACTAATCATGTATTTATAGTCAATAATACTATGATGTGTACAACAATGGAATTATATTATCATAATAACTAATTGAACGGTAAACAACAGCCGAGTAGGTATAAAACCTCTGCGAAAGAAGATTTTTTTTTGTTTTGTTAAAAAACCTCACGCCGTTTTCGGTTTAATCGACGTATCAGTTTATCGGTAAAATGTTGGTTACGTATTGGTATGAAATAACGTCAATATATGGATGGTACCGTTAATTTGATCAGGAAATGTAATTTTAACACTACACCACTGCTGACGATTGGAAAAATATTAAACGTCAAAGTTATCCAATGGTTGACCAATTCGATTGATCCAGATCCTCAAATATGATAGGAGAACAGCTATGAACGTAAATCGTGTTCCAGAAAACCAGAAACACTATAAAATGGACATTGGTAATAAATTTATGATTAACCAACAAAACGAAATAACATTTTCTTTTTTTTTGTATAGCTATGTAGGTCAAGGATATTTTCGTATGATGGACTTTGAAGCGCGATAAAATGAAAACAGCTGATTATCATATATAATAAATAAATAAATAAATAAATAAATAATTGATTTCAATTTAAATTTTTACGCCGTTATAAAATAATTAAATTATTTGATTTAAAATTTACAAAAATTTAATTTGATGGGTTAAATTTAAATATATTACCCAGTCATGGTGTATATCAGACAGTATTATATGTGAAATTGTTCACATGACTAACCAACTGATCAAAAAGGCTAAAAAGTGTTCTAAAAATAAATAAACAAACACTAAAATACAAAATTATTTATATTATATTATATAATATTATTACACGAAACGAATTATGTCGTTGGAAAGCATCGTCTAAGATCAACCAAAAAAAAAGATACGCTTTGGTTTGAAATCTGGGTTTGAATAACATTTATTTTTTTATCTTATTAAACAATTAATATGATACAATAATAATATATTTAATAAATGAATTTATTTGTCAGTGCGCAATTGGCCACCTAAAGTAACTTACAAATCTGTATAGTAAAAATCACAACTCTAAACGACTAAATAATTCTTAATGTTAAATAAAACTAACAAATGTGTGGTGAATTGCGTAAACATACCTATATAAAATTCATAATAGTAATATCACTTAAGTTCATTATAAAAACATACAAAATAATTGTAATATTTTATAGTGCAAAATATATACAAAATTATATAATTATAGTTATTGCCTTTGCAACATGACCGGTAGATTGAAATTCGCAATGAAATATTCAATTTTCAATTTTAAATCTCGCATCCAACACTGATCGGGCTGATTAACATATGATTGGACATTGCACACCGGCTGTTTAAAAAAAAAAGATAGACAAAACGGAAAGAAAAAGAATATATTCGGCTGTGGAAATAATTAACATATTTTTTTACAAGTAAAATATGCCAGATCGATGATTTACCGTAAATAACCTACAATAACCCGAAAAATATTTATATATATATATATATATATATATATATATATATATATAACTAATATATACATATAGCCTGCTAGATACCACCTGGGTAAAAGGGTAAAATACCTAATTTGTTTTTATAATTATTCACTTTATTTATTATAGTCAAATTTATTTTCTTCCCGGTAGTGGCGTACAGTGGCGTGATGCACGACATTATGATTTTTACTAACCTATTTCATTTACTAAAGATTAATCCATTAAAGATGCAACTTTTAAAAGTTTTTCAATAATTTTATCCTTATAAATGATGGATTTCTATTAGTTATTTTATGTTGTACAGACCAAATTTTAACCAGGACGCTTATACGCTAATTCACTACATCACCAGTGATCGGTACACTTTCCAAGATCACATCATATAACAACCTTAATATAGACGATGTAGCTGTGGGCGTAGGTATGTAATTGCGGTCACACGGTGTTGTTCACTTTAATCTGGATCGGCTTCCAGGCCACAACCGTTCATTGTTAAACTATTAAATAATTTAATTAGACACTGTTTCACTGTTAAGTATACCGTAAGAAGTAAAGGCAAAACGAAATGTTCACTCTTTATTTATTATAATTATATCATATGAATTATTTTTGATAAAAATGAATACGTTAATGCCCGGTTGCATAACGCATCAATAAAATCCTTTAGAATCTGTACATAGTATAAGTTCAATAAACCGTCATAATATTATAAAACGTCTTTATTAATTTGACAAAATATTGTGTTTGGTAGTTTTGTTGTACAGATAATATTATTACTTATAAAGTTAATGGTTTGTTCATTAACTGTAGTGGTTATGCGGTTGCCGGTTATTGATTATAAAGAAGCTTAAACACAGATATAGAAACATACATATGTATATTTATTTATCTGTGGGTATATCTTAAATTATGGTTACAATCAAAATTACCATTATCATTATCAACTACATCAAGCCTACAAAGTTATAGAACTCGTGTTATCATTTTACCGTAAACTGACCTAAAATTTGTCGAATCGATAACAAAATATTTATTGGACCGATCAAATACACTGGAATAAAACATTAAGATATTTTGCATAAATGATAATATTTTTATCTTTTCAATAGAGTAAGGCTATTGCTATTGTAATTTTAACATTGAATACTACGTTCAGCAGTGCAGATACCGCAACCGATCGCATTTAATTAATGTCTATTTAAATTTTTAATGATCCTTCTTTTATTAAAACCGTTGTTTATACATTATAAGGAATATTATAATGCTAAGTTATAACTTATAACGGTCCAAGTACAAATTTACGTGAACTGTATAGATTTTTAACGAGTATTTTCATTATTTCTATACATATCTAAATATCTTATCGAATCGTATATTGTTTACCTAATGAACAAATTTTTAAAATACGTACATTTATTGTAATTTTTTTTTTTTGTTGCTTTTATGAATGTACATTTTTTTTAATTTAGATAGTTTAATACTGGAGTACCAATGTGTTGAGCTTCACTCAAAACCTATCCAACAGTCAACATTATTAGCTATATATAATTTACGCTTGTTGTAAACATTGTTTTTATAGATTGTGAAAAAATAATGACAAAAAAAATTTTACTTATCGTACAAAAATGAAAAAAAAAAATTTTTTTTATATATTTCAGTGAGTGCCATGAGAAACAACACAATTTTCTTCATTACTAGAACAAGTAGAAATCATAGAACAATTTGTTATGCACACGCGATTAAACAACAAAACAATATAAGTAGATTATTACATTTACTGGCTCGGTTCTCGAGTTCCACAAACACATTAGTAAAGAAAGGAGAAACAAACGTTCCCCATATACGTAATTATACGTACGCACTCACACGCCCACATGGCTGCAGATATTTTCTTGTAACCTGAATATTTGGAGGCTGGAGCAGTGGTTAAAGAATCGAGGCTAGATTTGTTTCTAGCATGGCAATCCGTGACTCCTTCAAAAATTATTTTAAAAATATCATATTTTATATAATATATATATATATATATATATATGTACGTATAAGTATTTTATACATATTGATATAAAGGTTTTATCCGATATCGTATTTGTTTATCAGCAAACTATACACTATTACATAATATATTATATAATATTTTTATATTTTACACGTATGGAAAAAAAAGTTGACATTACTTTTCATTGTTTTGTTAACCTCTATCAGTAATACAGATAACTCTTGGCCCTCGGGTTCAGAACCACTGATGTATAGATGTTCGTCTAGACTTTGGTGTCTAGAGTGTGTGGGCCTGACAGTAGTAAATTGTTATCGACGAAGCGTAGGTAATCGATTACGTTGAATGTATGGTACAGAGCTCATCTCGAGCAAACGTACAACATTTCAATTACATTTTTACGCCCTCAGGTTTCTTTTTCGTCGGCTTTCGGTTTTGATTTCACTACCGCGAAAAATGATTTTCGACATTAAATAAATTGTCGTATGTTCAATATATTTATCCATTACGCTCTCCTCGCCTTGGTTCGGTGTATAATGGTGTGCGTCGGATGAAAATAATATGGCATGACAGGGATAAAGGCCGGGACTTAAACACATAAACGAATCATTGTGTAAGATAATAATAGCTGCTCTTTTGATATCAATCCACGGATTGGCTTGAAGCTTTATTTCTTCACTCGTCTCCGTTATTGATAGATCTTTCGGGCTTGTAGTGTTCGTTTTCATTGCAAGGCTTCAAACTCCACATTAACGAGTTAAAAAGTTCAAATTAAGAAATATCCATCAAGTTACCCGAGCAGTACATTGTAACAGTGTGTGGTAACTGATTAATATGATTTATGGCTAATTAAATTGTTTTAATCACAATGGATACTCTGGTTGGATGACTAGTATATTTCTCTAAATAGAAAGAAAAGAAAGTAATACCATCAGAAAATAATTTAACAACAGTGGTCAAGACCGATCTTAGGTATTTCACTGACCGGGGCTATACCCGTCCCTTAAATTATGTTATACGCATCGAATAAACACATTCTAATAAATCCATATCAGATATCTATGGTCGAAATCCCATCCCCTGGTTCCTCATATTATTATTTATTTAACATTTCCACTCGATGTGAACCTCCCGAGTCCTGATTACCTTAATCAGGCTTTGACAGTGGTGATCAAAAGTGTAATATATGAAAAGGTAAAATATTGTAATAATAAAATAATAAACTGTGCATTAACGAATTTTGCATTAAAATCGTTGTCACCAGTGTACCTGAATTGCCTACATAGGACGCCGTTTAATATTCTTTGTACGTTGGGAACAATGATTTATAAGTTAATCTTTCTTTTTTTTTTATCTCATTAGATGGTAAATTTGTATTTTAGTCGTTCACGATTATATTCTAACAATTATTGCACACACACACAATTATATAATGTGTATATAAATATTTTATCATCATGATTCATGTTTGTAAAGTTAGAAATAAAGTTTTATATTTTACCCCATCCGCAAACGAAAATATTCTTACTTCACTAAAACCACTAAATAATCTGAGACACATAATAGTTCACATTTTCCATTTCAAAGAAAACTACCACTTTTTTTTCTTGTGAAAACATTTCAACCATTATGTAATATTATACAAACACACGTAATTAATAACAATTAATAATCGTAGCGTAGACTTCTTTAGTGAATCGATTTATAAATACACTCTCAATATGATTACAGGAAAGTACATCTCCCCCAAAATAAATTGTAATAAAAGGTGGAATTGTTTTATGTAATTTTTGACCTATAAAGCAATAACTATAATAGCTAAAACGGTTGGATCATAATCAAGTTATTCCTGTTTATGAGTTTATTTTAATTTAATATGACTAATAATACAATAATTATATATTATAATAATCTAACTTTTAATTTAAAGAATACGTTTGTTAAAATAATGAACCCCAACAATTTTGTTTTCATTAAAATATTAAGCCACATTATTGTTTCATTTTGTCTATCGTTTGTTATAAATATATTTTTATAATAATAATAATCTTTATTACAGAAATAAAATTTCAATTGACATAATATTTGAAATAAAAAAAAAGTTATAACAATTAATTGATCTACAAATTGTTTTAATTAAAGATTCTGACCATACGCTTCTACAGGGTTATCGAACTCGCTAAAAAAAAAAAAAAAACAGAAAATCTAACACGGGTCCATCGTATTCTAACAAAACCGTAACTTAACCAACTGATGTTTCAATTACAATATCCGGTTTCTTGCCCGAAAAAATAACTTTATTAAGCTTTTTTTTCTCTTCAATTTACCATCTTCATAAATAAAATGAATTCCATATAATTATCATAATAAACCAATTATTAATATTCTAGCTATTTATAATTTATGTGACCAATTTTTACATTATCTGTAATATGTTTTCTTTTCATCTTCCTATATATGAATAAAATATACGATTATATACATAAACTATTAACCTAGTACCTTTATTGTGCAATTTCCAAATTTATAATTTAAATAATTTAATAGTTGAAAATATATTAAAATAATGATAAAAAGATTCTGACCGATGCGATGTTCTCAAGAAAGTATTAATTTTTTTAATACCATAAATAATTTTACCTACTCGTGTGAAAAAATGTTAAAATTTGATTAGGTCCATTTATTTTTTGTAGACAATCGATGTTTTCGATTCATAGAAATAATTACAACAATGTATATAAGAACTTGGAAACAGTGGACACTACAGTGTAACGTTATGGAACTGCTTCGTTTGAAGTGTTTGAGCTATAAACTATTTTCAGTTGACCTAAACATTATTCACTTTTAGCTTGAATTACACATTAACTGCGCAAACTTAACTCCAAGAATGAAAAGTAAATTTCTTCGGCGTTAAATGCTGATCCAATATTATGTTGATGGGTATATAACATTTTCTTAATATGATGATGATGATGATGAATATTCTTAGAAGTCTTGCAATCCCTTTGATAAAATAATTACGAAACAATTATATAATAATCGATTAGGTAGTCATTAAAATGTTTTGTATTATAAATATTTAACGCTTTGAACTGTGAACATTGGAGCGTTCATTGTTTTTACTTAGTGCATGTTTCGTACATTCGGTATATTATATATTAATAGTTTCAGCATCGTGATGATTTCAAACATACCGTGCGGAAGAAATACACCATATATAATCCTACACTGAAATTATGTGTCTGGTGGTAATTATTTTCAACTGAAAATAAATTAATTGGGGTACCGTGATTTTTTTTCTCCTTCATAGAATTAACCGTAAGAAAAAAATAGCAAAAAGTGTCGAAATATGCAATTTTTTTCACGGATGAGGGGGGGGGGTTATGTCCTCCAGATTTTGTCATAAATTACTAGAGAGATTTGGACAGTATTTAGACGTTTACCGATATACATTATTAGTAATGAGAATCTAATGACTAAACAAGAAGTGGAGAATTTATGGGATACGCAGAAGAAGGAACCGATGATAATAATACCATATACCTCTGGATAGTCCTAAAAAGATAACCATTAGGCTTATATGGTCACTAATCGATCGGTGACGATCATATATTACGACTGATTCTACACATTCAATGAGTATTTATTTAGAATATCATTTAAATTTCAACAATAATTATATACTAATAACTAGCTGAATCGTTGTCGGGTAAAACAGTAACAGTAACAGTAAAAAGATAAAAAAAAAAGAGGGTGTAAAATTAAATATAATTACATACTCAAATTTTATAATAATAATGATAATATAATAAGTAAATAAAAAACATTTCCCGCACATCTTTGCCGATGTCAGTTCTTGTAGTTTTTGTTATTTTAAAGTACTTCTGCGTACACAATATTTTTAGTTTTATTTGCTAATTGCTCGTGGTAGAAGAACTGGTGTTCTCTGCAGCCAGATCTTGATTAAGCAACATAGTTGTCTGTGTGAAAAACAGTCTTGCCGTAAATCGATTCATATGTGCTTAAATGTTTGCCCTTGTGCTTTATTAATTGTTACGGCAAATGATACCTTAACGGGAAATTGTATTACCTATTTTGAAGTTAAAAGGAAAATCATTGGAATTCGAGATATGATAAAAAAATTATAGCACCATTTGACCAACTACTGAATCAGTCAAAACTACAGCAACGATCACATTGTTGGGAAGACATTTAACTTGGAGTCTTGTTCCGTAACATACATTTGGTGGTTTTAGATTTCTAAGCAAAATAATTGGAGTAATAGTTTCTCACGGAACAGTTTTGGCCGGGGCATAGTGGATCGAATATTATTACTTTATTTAAAGCTCACCCGGTGAACTATTATAACGTACTATACCTACTATTTATACATTAAAACCTTCCCAGGGAGGCAGGTACGCGACCAATTGTAGACCAACTAAAATAACTACAAAAGTAAAGAGAGAAAAAAAAACCCAAAAAACTACAAAAATAATAAGTATAAAGAAGAAAAAAATGTGAAAACAGTGCAAAAAGTTTGAACTATCGAAACGGGTTCGAACTTGAGACACTTCTACTGAAATGCCACTGTGTCATAGAATTTTCTATAGGTGTGCGTTCATCATTTTACGATTGATTAAACAGCAAATTCATTAAAAATTTAAAATATCACAAATAGAAATTGTATTAATTGTTATACAAATAAATTATACACTAAAACTTTCCCTGAATCTAGACCTATTTATTGATTAGTGAAAACTGTACTAAAATCCGTTGGGTATTTTTTGAGCTATACGCATACATACAAAAATGGGGTTCTATTTTATATAGTATACAGATACAGATATCCATATTTATTTGTATTACGTTTGAATTATAATTATTAATTTAACTATAAATTGGATATTTTTAAAAAAAAAAAACCATTGTAATTTGTATTTGATACAATAATCCAACATTATTTTGTTATATTATGTACAATTATTGAAATATGCTCGTGTTATAACAAACAATATAGAAAATATCTATAAATACACTTTGTATTACTAGTCAATATTACTTGCCATCAACCATTGTATATAGAGTATAATCATCATATATTATAATGTGTGAACCCGTTTAATGTTATCAAATGTTTGTTAACAAACAGTATTGTATTTATTTAAAATAACTTAAAATATAATACATATTCATGAAATCTGTTTTTCAATATGATTGAAGATTAATTAGTAATCACCTTATCTACAGTATTAGGTATATTAATTCATACATTGCAACATTTCCTAGGATATAATTTTTAAATCAGTTTACAACTGACCAAATTGAAGCAATTAATGTTTGAATTATATTAACAACTAGCTGAATTACCCGTCTATGCCAGCTTTAAGTAGGTAAAAAAAATGTATATACTGTTGTTATCTAACAAGATTAAATATTGTTTAATCTATTTAAATTTAATTTAAGTAAGATTGTTTAAAAAAATGTTTATATATATATATATTAATTAGTTAGTTATTAAGGAAATAGGGATTCATTTATTTATTTATTTCTTTTTTTTTGTTAGGGAGATTTGGGCATTATGGTTATTAAATTCAACGATTATTTTTATAAAGACTCAATTACGTATTATGGTTTGGGAGGGGGTGGTAGAGGCATTTTCTAACCGGACGGCTGTGCCGCCCGGATTCGAACCAGTGACCGTACGATTATGCACAGCCGCCTTATGCCACTAGGCAATGTTTAACCCTTAGGGATTCATTAATGTATATAGATATTTTTGCTGATTTCAACCTCATAAAAACAAAATGTTGAAAAATTCTTTCTTAGTGAAACTTGACATTATAATAATAATCTATCCTCAAAATTTCAATTTGATAACTCAGCTCTGCGTTAATTATTGCTAAAGTACACATTCCTTTATATATAGAGAAGATTATTAAGTTATTCTTTAGAAAAACAAATATAAATAATAATATGTTATACTGAACTTGTTTCTATTATATTATAAAGTATAGTATAATACTACATAATACTTTACTCATATTTCTTTAATTCATTGTTTTTTAAAAAAAACATAAATTTAAGTTAGTTATAAAATATTTTTTATAAAACATAACAAAACTATCAGGTCTATAACACATCTATCGACTTATAATAATACACAACTTAGTTTACATAATAATAACCTTTTTTCAATAGTTTTTACTTAAAACTTAAACTGTCTAACTGGTAAATAACAATTTATTTAATAATAAAATGTCACTTTATAACTTGGTTTAAGATTAGGTGGAAATCATTTTTGAAACTAAACTAATTACAATATGAAATTAAAAAAATAATTGGTTTTTATTGCACTGTAAAAGAATAATAATTCGTCAATTTAAAACCAAATTAAATAATTCATTTTGGAAAAGAATCATAAAATTATTCTTGATATAATAGTTAATTTATTTTATCTCCAAGTATTTAATTCATAATAAATAATTATTATTTGACATACAGCTAAAAACAAATAAGGGAATAAATGTAATTGTAGCAATACAAGTTTAATAGTAGGTCTATTAAAAATAATTAAGTCCTTATTCATTAGCTACTATGTTAATTTTAGCAATATGTATAATAACTCTCAAAACTGCATTTCCATACTATATGTAATGTTTAACAGATAAAATATTGTACTGATATCAATTGTTTTAATCAATTACTATAATGTCATAAGATTTATTTAATTTGTAACATGTTTAATGTATTTTTATGAACAATAATTAATGCATAATTTGTGCAAAAGAAATCAATTACCAGTATTATACATATATTAGACCTTAAAATATGCTACACTGTTGGTAATAAAAAACAAACTCGTTAGTAATTATTACTTTTTTCAAAATTATAATATGATCAACGTTTGTACTATGTAAAAATATCTTAGCTTTTGTCAAAAATAGTTGATCTTGAATAAATTACATTTATTCAAATTTAAATACTATTAGATATTAAATAAGAACATACCTTAACTTATTTACCACTGATTACTTTTATATAAAAATATAAAAAATAAGTTTTTAGATAATATCTTAGAAAACAAGATAAAGAAAAAATAAATACTTTAAATATATTTGTTAAATAGAAGTTAGGGGTATTATAAATTGAATAAAAATTAAACTAAGAAATTCTTATCACGATTTAAACAGTTTAATTTCAAATTATACTATTCCTACTAACTTTAAGATATATACCAAGGGTGGCCAAATTGCGGCTCTCGTCATAATCGTATAGGGCTCTCAGTCTTATATACAAAAACCAAAATTTTAATTTTTTTTGAATACATATATAAAAAAATATTTTTATTATATAAGGCTATAGAGTATGGAGTACAAATTAAAAATAATTAATTAATATTAATATAATTAATAAAAAAATTAAACATCAAGCTAAATTTATTTGCGTCTACTTTTTTAGTAAGCTTCTTAAGATCTAGTTTAATTGTGATGTAAGAACAGTTCTTAGTAATTCTGTGAGATGATCATCTATTCAACATAGACTATTTTAACAACAATGTATTTCATATTTCGTAATTTGATATGTTTATTGGATGTTAGGTATCTTAATTACTTTTGTAGTATAAAAGTACAGATTAGATAATTTGACTCTTGATATAATTGCATTAATATATGTGGCTTGTGTACATAGTCATGTAGGCCACCCCTGTTATATACCAATATAAAATTTAATTGATTAAAAATGAAAATTAATTTTGAAACTGGTTCAGTGGTAACGAAAATTCTAGATAATATACGTTAGAAACAATTATTTTTTAAATAGGTACTTAGTAAACATTTAAAAAAAAAAAAGTTTTCACAATAGGTTTATCGTCAAATTATTAGGCAAGATATTTTAAGGTAAATTTAAGGTAAAAGACTCTTTATACGATGCTCTTTAAACTTCTGATATGAATATCTGAATACATGAAACATCCTTAATAAGTTTTCATTTAAGTTAATTAGTGGTTATCTTACGTTTCACATTAATATAAACAATAATACTTATAAGAAAAAAATTATATTAAACATTATTTTGGAAGTAACTAAGAAACAATGATTTACAAAATACAATATTGAAATTAGAACACAAAAATGCGTACTTAAAGATGATGTGACAGAACATGGGATATTGAATTAAACTAAATCAAATCATAATATACTGTATTTCAGGACAAAGAAAATTATGAATTATAAAAAAAAAAAAGGAAAAATACATATAACAGTCGTATAAAAAAAACCAAGCAGACTTTGCAACAATATTGATATTACTTAAATTACGAGATTAGGAGACGATTTTCGACTTGAAAGTGTACGCAAAGTACAACACCACTAGACTCACAATGGCGGCCAAAAATTCGGAATTAACCCACACACCTCTGTAGGCCCCAGAGTACCGAACGTACGCGGAATGCACTGGTGTGACGCTGCTAATAGATTCTCCGTCGCGCAACAGTTTCCTCAGCTGCCCGTAGCCGGCCTCGTCGTACAGGTTGACGTTGTAATCGCCGCGGCGCGCCTTCTTGAAGTCGTCCAGCCAGCTGACCTGTAAAACGCGATGATGAGACATTGGCAGTGGTGCGCACGGATACGGTCGGGGGCTCCCGTCCACTTACCTGGTACTTGTTCGGGCCAGCGTTGGCGGCCACCACCAGCTTGCCTTCCACCTCGGCGTACAAGTTGGACGGCGAGTCGTCGCACTCGGCGCTGATCTGCGCGATGAACGCGGCCTCGGTGACGATCATGGCGTCCGTGGTGGTGTACGAGTCGACGGTGTACTTGCAGCCGGACGCGGCCAAAACCATCGCGTACAGGGACAGCGCGACGACGGCGCAGTGACGGGACGTCATCATCTCTTCGGTTGTTGTTGTTGTTAAGACGCGGTGCGAGTGAAAACGATTTTCCGCTCACGTGGACGGTAGGTGCTCGTGTTACGGTACGAAAACAATGATGTCGGATGTGACACGAACAAGTCGGCCGGTCGGTTCGAATCGATGGAACGTTCAAGATTGGAAAGTGCCAACTGTAACTTACCGTGTTGTCGTTGTTGCGGTCGTGTCCGGCGATGATAACGGGACGTGTTCGATAACACCGCGCAACGCGTCGTGTACCGAGATGTCATCGTTTATGAGCGTGACCAACGTGATATTCGCGGCAACACTGAGCAATCGGTCCCATACATAGCTGATAATATAAGATATATATATATGTGTAATATATATATTATATTATCTATGGTCCCATACCGCAATATATAATATACTTACAATATACTATTATTGTAAGCTATGATTTTCTGTCTCTGTCTGTTCCAAGCCCTACATAATATTCTAGAATTTAGATGTTATCCATTTCCAACGTACCGACACCGATGCGATAAGAATTTTGAAAACCGATTTGAATTCGTTGTGTGAAGTACGTCAAATAATATTCTGTAGATCGACTTTCTCACATATTCTACAGATTTTATACTTAACATGCTCAAAAATCAACTTTTGTTGATTTTTATGTTATCGATTTGTTTAATTTGAAATTTTAGGGTACAAAATTAAAAAGTGGGAAAGTCGAACTAAAGTAGACATAATAACGAATTTAAATCAGTTTTTAAAATTCTTATCGCATGAAATGAACAATCGGTACATTGAAAATAGAAAACGTCTTAATTTCTATGTTGCGCGTGTGATGGACAAAGACAAAAAATTGAGACTTACTATCCCATCAATACGTATAACCAGATCTGTATTTAAGGAAGAGCCAGAGTGGGCCATTGTGCCCACCATACTGCCCTGGTGCCCCCCATAGTTCCTGCAGGGGGCACCAGGGCAGTTAATTAGTATGAAATTTTTTTATGCATTCAGCCACTATAGTTAAAACTTTAAAATGATGTAAAATGTTTTTAGATTCTGAACGGAGTAATGGAATCTATTGGTTCTATAATAATGTGTGTTTATATATATATATATATATATATATTCTGAAAGCAAAATTAATGCAGATGGTACTTGGGCAAGTCAAAAATAAAAATTTTTCAATACTTTTTAAAAGCATCGAAATAATGATAAAAGAATTAAGAAAAACGATAAATTTTACGCAAACCACGTTTTGACTAAATACATTTTTTTTAAAATGCTCCAACTCAAAAAAGAAAAACCGCAAATACTTAAAATTTTCTCCAAATGTTTACATTGACGTTTTTTATACATTGTTAAGTTTTAAAGTAATTTGACATTTTTTTTGACCTATTTATAGACATTTTAAATTTTAAATTTTTCTACGTTTTTTTTTTTTTTTTTGAAATAACGATAAAAAAAATTTGGCTGTCCGAAAACTTGAAAATTTAATACAAGGTTAACTATAAGTCATAATTATTGGAACTAAAATAAATTGAAAATCGTTTCTCACAAATTTTTTCATAAGCCCATAAATTTAGCCCACGAAGTTGCATAAAATATCAATTTATTCTCAAAGAATTTTAAATATTTGTAATAATTAAAAAAGTATAAGTCACAGAAACTTGAAATTTTTACCAGTTGTTAAGATTTTTTTTAAAATATTATACTGATTTTTAAACAACTTAGTGGTATTTGAAATATTCGAATTTTTATTTTGAAATTGTTTATCTGCCCATAGAAATTTCTTCATAAATGTAAATAATTAATGAATAAAAAACCATTTCTTCTAATTTATATTATAATACATTTTTAAGTGAAATATTGAAAAATAAGATCATAATAATTAATAACATTAATGTACCTGAATTGCCTATACACAACGCCGCGCAATTTTCGTTTGCTTTTATAATAAAATAATTATTCAAGAATAATACTATGAATAACTAAAACTTTGTTAAAAATGGGATTGTCTTAATCATCATAGATACAGAGCGATTAGAAAGCATATGGTATATTCTACTTCATGGGTCACCCTTCTTTTTGAGACTTTTTTTGTATTATTATGTATATTTAGGTATTAAAGTAGCTAGAAGATTAAACATTTTTTTATTAAGTAATACATTTAAAACATGATGATTACTTTTATTGCAACTAGGCTTAATATGTATGTGCACTACAACGGTGGTAAGCCAGTAAATGATAGTTAAAGTCATCATTATTTTTAGTAGGTAATTTCAGTGATTTTAATTATAGATCTACAAGTCTCACCTAAGGTACAATGAGTAAATTAAAAAATGTATGATAACTATAAACTATATGATACAGGAATGAAAACATTTACTTATATACAACTAAAAATAACATTAACAAAACAAGAAGAGAACTTTTTTGTGGTACTCCTAAATCCTAATAAAATAAACTACTTGAATATTTTAATCACCCAAAGTTTGTTTTTTATCTCCTTAACTAATGTATTGTTTCGTTGTAATGCAAAATTAATTTTTTATAAAATATTGATTCCGTAATAAAAACTGTAATATTATTAATACTAAAATTTGAGCCATCATAGGCGTCATACAAATAAATAAATAGATAAAATAAAAAAATAATACATTTGTTATCAAATCCAAATGGAAAATGTAACTATAATTTTCTAGATCATTTTCATCGCTCATAATTCATAAATTTTTATGTTAAACGTAAATATGCATTTCAATACATTTGTAGGCCCCATGTTTCAGCTTTGTAAGTCTTGTACTCTTAAATATTGTAAATATTGTTCTGGTATTGGACGCAATACAATGGATTAGTATTTGTTAAATAGAATTTTTTTTTTTTAAGATAAATACGTAGATATGATAATATGTTTGTAAATCTAACGTTAGTCATTTACTGATACTTAGTCAAAAGAGTGATGAATGAGAAAAAATATTAATTTAAAATTGTACTCAACGGTGTACCGAATTCGAAGATAATTTGAATTTTATCAGTACACATAATTAGTAATTCCACACTTGTAATAATATGTCGTATTATACTCTATCACTACAGTCATTAACTGATGAGCTCGACAATCTAATTTTGAGTTGGAGCAGCGAATGTTTATCTGCCCACGCGTTATTCAAAATCGATAAGTAACACAGGCATGAGATTTTATTATTTGTCTACTGAAATTAAAAATGACAAAAATTATGGTGGCTCGCAGCTATAGTGTAAACCGTAAAGAATATATAATAATTTTAATACTGCGCCCTGGTAAATAGGTTGGTGGGTAGGTGATGAAATCGTAACGGATATTATTATGATTTCTATTCAATAAATAAAAAAAAAAGTTAGTTATAATGTTTCACATTTGAATATTATTCCCATAAAATATGCCGTACTAAATTTCGCAAACGTAAAATATCCATCAACTAAGTGTCGAATAAAATACGGATATCATTATAATTTTAATACCTTTGCGTAAGACATACACGTCATAGACCCGAGAATCAAATTAACCTGTATTAAGTGACGTATTCTGTTCGCAAATAATGCGTTAATAGTATTAATAACAATTTCATGGATAGTAATTAAACCCGTATGTGCCTACGTGTGTGATGGTGATTTATCAATCGATTGGGCTGTCCCTTTAAATATATTTTTTTTTTTTTTGCAATAATTTATCGTTGTTATAAGATTGTAGGGAAATTTTCAAAGAATAAATAACCCAGATGAAAATAGTATAAAAATAATAATTGTTACTCTATTTTCGCTTAAATATAATTACACATTTATGAAAAAAAAAAAAAAAATAGAATATTCGCAACAAAATATGTTTCAACAGTTAAGAATACAGCAGTACTACAATATAATTTATATATACGTGAATAATATGTAAATAAATAAAATTTGGACAACAACTTAAGGATAAAATAATTAATGTAAAATTATTCACAATAATAATAATAATAATATATTTTATAATAAACATACTCAATATGAGTTATATCAAATCGTAGATATACGTTGACGATGTGTATTTAACACATTTTGTTCGCATGGTTTCTACATAGGTACTTATTAATAATATGTAACATACAAAATAAAAACAAATTATTCAGTCATTAATATTCCATGGTTAATCAAAATAGTAGATTAATGGCACGGATAAAATTGGCACAATACATGTACTTGTTCAGTGAAGGTACAAAATATAATAGATAATAATTACAATAGTATAATCTATCGGAATTTATATTTACAAAATAATGTGTTATATATTATTAAGAAAATAAATATCAATTTCGTTTCAGTACTATGGCAGTTTTTTTTATCCTTATCTAAATATTGTTAATATATAGTAACCAAATTGTTATCAAAGCGTATGCGAAATCGAAATTATTACTTTTGAATTTTTAACGATTCCGTGCCGTAACGCGAGAATAAGTCGTCTGCATTTATTATGCTCGTACGCACTAGAAAAGACTGATCAACGCGTAACGTGCACAGTATAATACAAGTTGAAGGGTAATACAAAAAAAAAAAAAAAACCAATAATTCTGGTTGTGTGTTTATAATATAGTGTCATTATACGTGGTACCTACTCCTAACATTGTACAATATTCGAGTTATTTAATTACGAATACTGATTAAGACAATAATGTATAATAATATTACGTAGTTACACGAGCTGTTGCAGTTTTGTGAAGATATTGTTTAATATCGACAGAAGGAAACCGCGCGAAGTAATAACGTACGATAATAATACTATATTAAAAGACCACGTGCTGGGAAATAAAATCAACAAGGATATTATCGATGTTTTATAGGGAACGGATCCGATGGCAAAACGAACGGCCGGGTCAGATCGATTTGACCGGGATATCATTACGATGACCGACGAATTGTGGCTGTTGGTTTTTGTTGTTTTACCCCCTCGCGGTTGTTATAATAATATATAAATATATTTCGCACTACTCACTGTAATGTATACAAAGTGAAATCGGCAAACGGTTATTTGCACATGGCTGGAGGAGGAGGGAGGGTGTGGAAACAAATACATAAAACAATATAAAAAATAAGGGACGTTGACTAGTGACGACGACGAGAGCCGTAATCGTACAGTATAATTGATTGTGGTGCGCGCGCACTCGGTGTATGGACGACGGCGGCACACGGGTCAGAAGAACTTCTCCTGTTCCAGGTCCTGGCGGTTGGCGCGGTGTCCGTTGACCAGGCTGTGGCTGTTGCGCTTGATGGTGGCCGTCTCGTAATCGGTGGTCGTCTTGTTGAACAGCTTCGGCAGCGTGCCGTTGGCGTGCTGCACGCCCACCGTGGTCGACTTGGTGAACGACGGCGTCCGCTTGGCCGGCGTCCTGTAGTCCTTCATCGGTACCGTCACGTACGGGTTCTGCTTGGTGGTGATGTAGTGCGGGCTGCTGGGCAGCTTGGGCTTCCGGCGCCTTTGCCACGCGTAGAACGCGGCGCCCACCACCGTGGCGCCCGCCAGGAACGACAGGAAGCAGGCTAGGAACGTCGTTGAACCGCTCGAGACGACTGCGCGGCAAGGGGGAAAAAAACGTGTTATTATTACGGCGACAAATCGAACGAGTTGTAAAAATAAGGTTATATGTATAATGAGGAACGAACATGTATCAAGAACTGCAATAGTTCTTAAATGTATTACGCACGAAACAACAACACCGTGCGCTAAAATCAATATATTATGTGGACATGTTATTATACAGCGTGAGTTCCGTTTAATGAAGTGATCACTGGTTTATAGATGCAACCGTTTATTAGAATAATCAAAATCGATAACCCCAAATCAAATTTTTTATTGCCAATGTTAAATTGATCATTAATTAGAATCACTATAAGTGCCGGACAATTAAACCACTCTTGTGAACGTTCTAATCGTTTTTATATAATTAAAAATTATACCTACATAAATTAATTGAATATGGGTTATTATTTCAAACTAATTTTACTATTTACTACTTACTTATTATTTTAAATTTACTTATTTAATTTTAAATACCTATACGTATAAAAATAAAATCATATAAAAATAAAATTGTTTTATGGAATCAACCAGTTAATAAAAACAAAATATTCCGAACAAATGTGATCAATGATCACATTAAACGGAATTCACTCTATAATATATGGTCGTGGTATACTGCACACAAAGTGTATCTGATACCAACAAGATTCAATAGTTCCAAAATATCGCTTACGGAAAAATTATGAACGCTCCAACTTTTGTGTCTAATTACGTCATATAAACCTCAAAATAAAAACTATAACAAAAAAAAGCTGTACACTTCTACAAACGCTTCCATAATCGCCTACAAAAAAAATCTATCGATAAAGAACCTCTATACCCAAACTATGCCAGCAAGCCCCAGGGTGTTATTATTATATATTATAATTATATTAGCTTTTATAACTTACGAGCAACCGATGTAATAAAAATATTTCGTAGTTTACAAATATGATAGGGGAAGGAAGGGGCACACACTTGCTGGAAAGTTATAAATGGTTAACATCAGCGTCGATGTCAAGTCTGTATAGTGCGAAATTTACGAAATAAAAATTTACCGCTCTGGGCAATAGGACCCATAGCCCCTACATATAATACGCCACTGCGGGGTACTATATAAGCCCATAGATAATAAAAGAATGAATAGGCCATGAAAGTATATCATACTGAAATGAATATTAAAAAAAAATTTGAGAATACAACATACAAGGGGTCTTCCGTATTTATATCTATTATTACTGTATCTAATTATGTTAACTGATAGTTCCCCTCGGAAGAGTGGGAACGGCCTAAAAGCAGTATTTCTCTTTTTCCCATTCCCGCAAACATTATTATGCCAATATTATCATTAGCCAATCCATTCTTTTATTATCTACGTATAAGCCACAAAACATAATATATTTCCCCCGTCTTCTGATGACCCGGGATCTGCGCAAACGGTTTCACCTCACACCACGGTTTCAAATCCTCCCGTTTTTTCCGCCAACTATTCCCCGCTCATCCACGGTCGTCTCATTTACCCGTCCGTGATTCAGCTGTAATCCCTTTCCCGCACACTCATTTCGGTCATATCTTTAATCGTCCACTTCGTCCAAAATGAATCCTTATTTAATTTTTCTTTTCTGTCTACGTAATTTACGTTCATGTATATCTATTCTACGTACTTTAAGTTAAGCTTTAATGAGTTACAGCTTAGCAGAAGCAAAAGAGAAAAAATAAGGGAAATATATAATTATGTTTTAAAAAACCTTTTAAATAACAAGGCAATGTCCTTCAGGATGGTATAATTTGTGGCTATTTTTAGTAAGTACAATATGCTATGAATATAATCGGAAAGCGCACAACACGCACTTAACACAATACACAACCTATGCATGACCTCGTCAAGATGGCAATTTTTTCGCCGATTTTCTCGTTATTAGGATTATGGTAGGTCATATTCTACCGCAAATCGCACGTGATTTCTGCCCCCCTCCCCCCCCAGCCAGTGGCTAGTATCCACGGGTTTCGACTAATGCCTCGGTGTAATTATAACGTATAATAAATGATGAGATGAAATATTATACGTTATATGATCGTGCTTACCGATCTCGTTGGTTTCGAAGCAAGGACGAGACTCCTCCGCAGTGCCAGGACAATATTCCATGGTACATCTTCGCGTTCTATGTTTCTGGTTGTCCTTGTCGCAAGCCGACCATTCCGACCAGTCTTCCCAGCCCAAGTTCTGCATGTTCTGACAAGGCACGAAACACTGTTCGTGGCTTTCCGAAGGACCTTCACATCCCTCGGCGTTCATGTCATTCAACATACAACTGCGCGTGCGTTTCCTCAATCCTTCGCCACAAGTCACGGAACATTCACCGAAGTCGGTCCAACAACTCCATTCTCCTGAAATGACAATAATAAACGTTGAGTTAACATTACGTAACACGTTTATAAAGAAAAAAATTACAATTTATTTGCAACAAGTTGACTTTATACAGTAGACCTGTATGGTGAAATAGTAAAAGCTAAAAAACTCAAACCTGGATGACAGTCGAAATGTTCTGTAGATAGAATTTTAATTCATATCTTAAAAGTATTTTTATATAAGTAAAAAAAAACAAGTGTTTTCGAAGCATATAATTTTACTATTTAACCCGGTGAGGCATCGTACGGAAATTTTTTTGTTGCTGCTTAATTGTTTGCTATATAGTGTAGATATAGACAAGTTTTAGATATTTTCAAGATAATTCCAACGAAAAGAAAATGCATAATTGCATCCTGCCGTAATATTATATACGAGTAGAATATAGATCATATTATTATACGACCTACCACGACGGCGATACAACAGAAACGTGTTTCCCGTCGAAAAAAATATTGCAGTCCACCGTATATTACAGACACCGGTTGGCTATGATTAATATTTTTATTTTATTTTATTTTTTCACTTAAAACTTCATAGTATAACGAATCGCCTACCAAAATTAACTCCGTAAATCACTCAATCCAATTGTGATTACCGAAATAAAATCCGTCCAGAACTTATGAGTGCTGAGCAAATCGTGCGCAGACGAGGGAAAGGACTTTATTTTATACGACATACATTGATTGAATTGAGAGGGGACGCAGGAGAACGGAACTAATCTTAATTGTTCTCCATATTATAGCGTCTCCCTTTACTTTATTCGAATTTCATTCGTGTGCACCGGAACGCTAATTGTTCAACTATAATAGAGTCAGTCTTTATTTTTGTTTTCAGTTCTACCACGGACTATACATAATGTATTGCTAATAGATCTTGCACCTATTCGGACTACAGATCTCGCACCGTACACGTAATTGTACTGAATTGTAGATCGTTATGCGTATAATAATTATACGTTTAATAAAATAGAACAATATTTATGTTTTAACGATGAAACTATGTAGATTATAATATTATACCTTTGCATCTATGCGTATTACAAGGCCTGGACAGTTTCGCTACTCCTTGACAGTTCTCAGTAGGGCCGTCGCAAACTCGAGTTTTGATTTGAACGCCACCACCGCAATCGGCGGAACACGTGGACCACGATGACCATTCGGACCACGAATCTTCCGAATCCGAAGGTTGATCTGCGCGGGGGTACAATATAAAATAATATGACAATGAATTACGTAAAAAAACCGAAAATTGCGTGTTTATATATGTTTATGCGTACAATAGGCGCGTATCCACAATTTTTTTATTTGAGAGGGGGGAGGTCAATAAATGTAAATTTATTTTCTAATGAAGGGTTGCTCTTAATTGAAACAATTAAATTAATCAATTAAAAAAAGCCATTTATGACTGAAAAATGTTAATTTATTAATACTTATTTTAATTAAATACCCAAAATATTTTCAAACGATAAATCCAGTTTAAATTAAAGTACATAAATGAATTTTAGCGTTATTAACAAAAAATTTTTTGAGTTGAAATAGTTATTACCGAATTACGATACAAAATAATTTTTTTATTTTTTAACTTAATCATCCTACTCTTATTCCGGATTGATTTCGATTTTTCTATGAATGTACAACTAAACTAATCCATTTGAACGGTTCTCTACAATAGCGTTTCTAAGGTAGGTTTTTAATCGCTATAATATCGTAAATGACCTTTCTGCAGTAACCTTTGTAATAGGCAAAGTTAACATTATTTTACACAAAGTTTATGTATATTTTGATAGTAATTTTCATTTGAACGATTTAGTAAAACAACAGTGAGATATGAAAAATTAATGTATGCAAGCTGAACAGGTACATGATTTCCTAGTCAAAATGTTAATATTATACAAAAGAAAAAATTGTATTTCATGTATAAACGTTAATATACCATCCCGGATTCATAGTTGGGGGAGGGGGGGAGTGAGCGAAGTGCTGACCCCAAAAACCCTACCCATGGACACGTCATCCACCCCGGATTGCACAACAATGGGAGACTGTAGCAACGGCGACTATGACTTACCAAGCCTGTGACAGGAGCCGTCCTGACACAACCTGTTCTCCTCCTTGTCCTGCATGATGCTTATTGCGGCCGACTGGTCCGGCTGCGACCGGCACGAGAATCTGTACCTCTTGTGCGTGCCGTTGCCAGCCGGCACCCACGGCGTCCACGACGACACCTTTCTGCTGACGTCCGTGCACGGTTTCTGGTTACACAGCTCGTACTCCTCGGAACACCCGACGCAATCCTGACCCTCCTGCGGTGGCGGATTGTTGCAGTACCGCGACCTTTGTCGCACGCCGCCACCGCACTTGGACGAACATTTGCCCCACGCCGTCCAAGCGCTCCAGCCGGGTTCTTTGACGACGGGCGGCGAGACTGGAACGAGGAGAAGAAAATTAATTTGGCGAAAAAAATAAAAAACCAAAAAAAATTATGTAGAAAAGGAAAAAACCCCCGCGACATCGGTATCGCGATAAACGGCGGCGGTTGAAGGCTCAAACAGAATATGCGTTATATTAACGTGCGTGAGAGCGACATTAACGTCGCGTGTGTGTTCAATAATATTACAAATCATATTCAAAAACATGGTTCGTAGGCATGACCAACCGCGACGTTGTGGAAAATTACAAAATCACGCGCGACACTGTGTTGTTTTCGGCGTTCAGATAATAATTTGGCAAGGAAGGAGCACATATTATTTTAAATTAATATAACATATTACGTAAATTATGCATGAATGATAATCTGATTAAGTGGCAACCACAATTGACATTTCGATTCTACCATTGTTGTAATAGAGCAGTCATTGTTTTCCATATTGTTGTCGATGCGGAACAATATTATAACACTACGTCTTGTACGAATTCAATGATTATATTTTTCGAAAAAAATGACGGAATATCTCGTAGAATCGATGAGAAAATGCACGTTTTTTATGATTTCTTTATACCTTGCAAATGCACCGACAACACTGGCCATGTCAATATCAACCGCACTACTATCAACCTATTATGACGTTTTTGATGTTTTGGTTTCTGTGCGACATATATTTTTAACATCATAGTGCCCCGTCTCGATGTTAATAGCGCGTTCCATTCGACAAAGCCTTTTAAAGTAGCCGTGAAGGAAAATCAATCGTATATCAAACGGTATTGTCGCGCACGTACCCGGACAAGGTGGATTCGAATGGCAGTACATTTCGTCCGTGTCCCGTCCCACGCACACGCGACCGCCGAAAGCTGGCGCCGGATTTCCACAAGTCCTCTTTCTGACTTTCACGGCGGAACCGCAACTCTGCGTGCACGCCGACCAGTCCGACCAACCAGACCACTGTCCATGCACCGTACAATTAGTCACCTACATGAGGAAAAATGAATAAACCAAAATTCATAATAATAACAACAATAACAATAATAACAATAATAATACGCGTACGAGCGCGTTAACGACGTTGTTATGTACAGTTTACGTTATACACACATGGGTAGGATATTATATTATAATCATATTTCTCGGTATAGCGCGCAACTATACCAAAATATATTTTGTCTACAATCTTCAACGTATAACTGGTATATACCATGGTATTCACGGTGACGTACCTATCATTCGGTATGCACCGACTGTGTGTACTCGAACTAGTGTTGTTAAATAGGAGGTTTTTTTCCCTCTCTCTCCGTTAAACGAATGTGCGTATGTGTTTGTAAAGTTTTTTCTTATTTTTTTTTTTTTACTTTTTAGTCGCGAGTTTAAGAAAATAAAAAAACAACACAAAGGGCAGGTATTTATTGTTATGAGACCGCGTCGTATTGAAGAATTTGCATATAAAACCAATTTAGTAGCATTATTATTCGCACGCACGGGGAGTAGGACAGAAAAAAAACCGACTAAAAGACAATAATCTCCGGTCGCCAAGGAAAATGTGCGTGCGACGGGGTCTGAACACAACAGCGGGCGATAAAAATAATAGCGAATAATAATAATAATAATAATAATTATTATTATTATTATTGTGATTTCCATAAACGACTGTAATAACGTATAGGTAGGCAAAATGCATTGTGCACACGATCGACCACAATACGTATATGTATCGCGCAAACTGGTCAAACACGACGCACCTGTATCGTAGGTCCTTGGCAATCGGCACCGCCGTACTTGGGCTCGGGGTTGGTGCACGTTCTGCTCGAGCACAGGCACTGGTCGGTGGACTCTTTGCCGTTCAGGTTCTGCGTGCACGCGGCCCACGCCGACCAGCTGGACCAGCCGCCGTCCACCGGCCTCGAACGGTCCGGGCACCTGGTCACGTCCTGCCGCCAGTTGTGCTCCAAGATGTTGCCGTTGGTGGGCGGCTGACATTTGTCCACGTGCTCGTTCCACCCGCAGTATGGGTCCATCGCGTTCACGCACGCCTCCTTGCTCCGGTGCCGGCCGCAGTGCTGCGCAGGGATTTTCAGCACCCGGTCCCGCGTGCCCACGTATATCGAGTCCTGTGTCGAGCACAACACGGAGCGTCCGTTACGAACAGAATTGTAATACAATAGTTATAATATAATTCGACTATCCAGTTCAAGACTGCAACAACTCTATTATAACAACAACTATTGTAATAGTCGTCTGGTCCCGCGGGCATGCGAAAACAACAACCCCGTACCGTCCATCCCCAGGTTTTGGATGATGTTAAAAATCTGTGGGCAACGCGTTCATGTTTTGCGGACGTTAAAACGCGTAACTTTTACAGATGATCATCGGAAAATACGGGGGGGGGGGAGGAGGGAAATAATAATTATGCGTGTACACCGCAGTATATAGAGCTCGCATTTGTAATGCCATCATTTTTTTTTATTACTATCATAGCCAGTGACACCTACTCGTATAATAAGCATTTCACTGTCGAACGTCGTACTCTCTCCAGCAAATTATTAAAAGTGTATACAATAATCGTCATGTCCATTTTTATTTTTTTCTTCGGAATGCAACAAACAATATTGACGTTGGAAAAAAAATGTGCGCTACTCATTGTATTAAGGATCATCTCTAAAATTGGTGATAACCCCCTCCTGACCACTCCGGACACATTAGAGTCTGAAATAATTACCGCGTTCGTCAATAATATTATAATTAACGTACCGTGATCTTCAAATAATGCAACGCCATGATCGGGCAACTGGAACTCTCGGGGAATATGTTCCATTCTTCCAGCGTGCACGTGACCGAAGACTTCGGTAGGATGGTGATCTTTTTCACGGTCCCTTCGGCGGTGGCCACGTACAAGACTTTCAGTGAACCATGGGGCTTGGTCGGCACAACGTCTACGGCAATGTGCGTCAAGATTTCCAAGGGCTTGTAGTACAACGGTTCCAGTGTGGAGGGCTGCACGGCGTTGTCCATCAGTTGGTATCTAAACGTAATATCATATAATATATGTTTACAACGAGCAACACTGTTGGGAAAACATGTTATACAATTTACACGCAAATTATAACTTGTGTCGAATGCCACGGCTCGTCCTAAACGCGTATATTATAATATAGGTATAGTATTACGATATAACAAATGTAAATCAAACATTTAAGACTTAAATTGCATTATTAATATGTAACACGTCGGAAACCACTTTTATCTCTTGGCTATGTCAATCATAAAACGATTCGTTAGTATATACATCCATATAAAAAAAAAACTCGTTCGGGTAACTAAAATGCAATATTAAAACTCTTTTACGGTAATCAACTGCATATCGTAAATATTAACATGTCTCACACGCTTGTATAATATGACATATGTATATCATTTTGAGTTTTCTAAATACATATGGACGATAAGAGATTAGAGAATACAGAGAAATCATTCCAAATATAAATTAACTCAACAATAATATATGTATATGAACATTATGCTATATATATGTACTCGTATATAGCATATACATATATTATACACGTTAATGTAATGAGACAAATAGAGAATTGAATAGAAGAATAGTTTAATATAAATCAGTCAATTTGCATAAAAATATCGAATACGATGGCCCACGACCACCGTCGAAGTATTTATATTATAATAAATTACCAACCGCAACAATCCGCATGTTTAAACATTTATTCAACTATATGATTATAATAAATAAACAATAACAATAAGTCGCAAATACCTCGACGAGTCAAGTATTTGGTTCGGATCCTGCCTTTGACAGTGCCCGTGGTTGAGTTGATGCGGTGGGTTGTATCGTACCCATTCCGAGCCGACGGTAGCTTGGTGCTTGAACGGACCATTGAACGCCGCATTTATAGCACTGAGATTGAAGCTACACACAGCCGAGCCGGCTATACCATTGCTGCACGCACAACACAATAATATAATATTAAACACCACAAATGTTTTTAAATCTATTTTCGAATTGATTATATTCTTAGCGGTGGCATTACCTGGGCGTAGTAAATGTGGCGTACACTAATCCTTCATCCGGCAGATAGGTCATGCCTTGGATTTCATCAAAGTAAAACGGATATTCACCGGGCAACGAACAGTTTAGACGGGCCTTAATGTAAGTGGTCCAATTGTCTCGCAGTATGGTCTGTCCGCCCACATCGTTTTTACACACCCTGGCGATTCTCGAGTAAACCCTCTGTAACGTCATTTCGATAATTTTAATAATGATAATGATTATCGTACACACGACGTGATATACGTCTTGTACGACAAGATATAATTTTCACTTCAAGCCCGATTATAATAATTGAGTAGTTCTATCATCGCTTTTGGTAATTATTATACAATCTCGACCTTATAATATTATTATATTGGATAGTAATGAACGTTACTATTCGTATCTAAAATAATAAAATACGTATATCTTTATAAACATAAATACTACCATTCAACTGCAGAGGTCGTACTCGATTAGACGATGCATTTAAAACGTTTTACAAATATGATTATGTTCACAATGTTTAAGCGTCTAGCTAATTTAGATCGATTGCGGCGTGCGTTTTATTGCGTGTGCAGTTGTTACGCGCTTATTATTATAGTGTTGGGTAGGCGACGTCGAAATTATTTGGTTCGAAATTATGTTTTCAAACGCAATAGTATAATTGAGTAAGTAAAAAAAAAAAAAACCAGTAAAAACTTAAACATAACACTATTATAAACGGTCTATACATTATTAATAATATTATTGTATTATTGTTCAAGTTTGTTTTTCCCCGTCGACCAAATCGAAAATAATAATTAATATATAATATGATTTATCGTATGTTGCATGTAAACTTACCTTGCCGCAGTTGATGTACTCTACCGCCGCCTCTCTGAACAAGAAGTACACGTAGGCATCGGTCTCGAACGAGCCGACGAACTGAGGTTCGTTCAACCATTTGGCGTCGTAGTTTTTCGTCCTCAGGTACGAGGCGCCCAAATCGCGGACGATGACCGAGTCTCCGCCGGAAAAGTCCATTGGGCTGCCCGCGAAGTACTGGCCGTTGAGCGTGATCATGGCCGTGATGTTGGACAGCGGACTGTACGGACACTTGCCCACCCCGCGCACCGTGTCGGTGATGTTGTTGGCGTTTTCCATCTGCGCGAAACACGGCATATAACTTATCATTTTTACGGGGAAAACGTTATAAAGTTATATAGCATGCTGCACGCGCCCGGATGAGCTGAAGCCACTACCCTCACCCCCTGCCCCCCTCGATCATGCTCAGATAATAATATTGTAATGACACGCTTTCGCCGCCGCTGTGCTGACATTGATGTATTGTAATTGGCCGAACGCGCTCTCGGACGATGGGAATATTACACGGGATAAAAACGTATAAAGACGATTGGCCAAGGGCGATTTTCGGATTATTATTATAGTAATAAAACGTTATCAGTTTTAATAGCGGTTGCGCGAAGACTGTTAAAAAGTAAATTATTACATTTATTTATATTTTATTTTATTCTTCTCACATATTATTATTATTATTATCATTATTATCATTATGTTTGACCGTACGAACGAGTGCTTGTCCGTATACGTTTGGAAATCACATCGCGACGACTGAGAAAAAATAAGTAGGACGTGGTTTGTGAGTATATAGTTGCAAGTAATAAAAATGGGGGGGAAACATTACTATAGATATTTTTTTAACTACAATCGACATCAGATAAACGCGTGTGCGAATTTTATACGACTGCGATGTTAATAAAACCATTGTGAACTCCGATCGGGCAAGGAGACTCTGCGGAGATACGCGTGGAAATAAAAAAATAAAAAACAAAGAAAATATATGATCGATCTACTCGACCGTCCGATCATTGCGCGACGTATATCATTATTATAATGCATCTTTATGAGATCGAAACTAGTTTTAAGACATAAGACCGTTCTCATAGGGCACTTTGCGCGTGAGCCATGACAGTATAAACAGTTCATCGGGAACATCAATAAACAGCATATGTATATAATATATTGCCTTCTAGAAGAATGGAAACTTGCACAAAAATAAAAAAAAAAAGAAATGTAAATACCCAATTTGTTTTCATTAAAAATATAACCTAAATTATATTATTATGCTGTTAAGAAACCACAGGTTAAAATATCACATGAATTTATAACATTCTATAATGTGTAGATTCTGTTTTCATTAAAAAAAGAATAAGTAAACAAATGCGTAACAACTTTTTTTTTTACTTCAGACAGAATTATTTAAAATTTTCCCATTTTCCTGAAACACCTTGCATTAACCTTGGCAGACTAACCTCTCTCCACGTGCACTGTGGCGAAAATGCTCCGGTACCACATGCGAAAAGCCGTTTTCCCGCGGACAACAGGACTTTGACGTAGTTGTGACAGTTTTCGGCGCTCTGACCTTTCACCAGACACATCTCGACCTTTTTTTCGGTGGCAGGCCATTGGGCGACCTCGATCTTTTTCAAATCTTCCAAATCTAGGCGGTATATGTTGTCTCTGTTAGGAAAAAAAAAAAGAAAAAATCGTGACCTCTTTGTTTTTTTTTTTTTTAATGAGTATATAAACAACATGCATATGGGTATGGCGCAAGGACGTCCGAACACATGTTCGATAAACATTGGCGGAACCCAGCCGCTTTAAAGATGACAACAAGGAAACTGGTTCCCTGGGTTCGATATCGCGGAAAAATGGTGGATCGCCAGAAAATTTCGATTTCCGAAGTCGGCGTATATGCGAAAATCGGAAAATTCCTGACGGCGCCAGACGCTAATATTATACGATTGCCACACCATATGCAGGCGCCGTGTGGGCGCATTTTAAAAAGAAAAAAAAAGAAATGAATAAAAACGAAGAAACTGGTTTACAATATCGACAAATAATTTAATTTATCATTATTGCATAAAAACCCAACAGCCATGATATATTTTTCATTTAAATTTATTCCCCCCGCACCCCCTTTATTCGCCCGGGAATCGTCTACCTTTCGTCGGCTCGTAATTCTCCAGCATTATGATCCAGATGCGTGTGACAGGAACGATAAAATAAAACCATCGTCGCCATACGGTAATTGCTACGTAGGTCGAAAATTTTTATCGCGCTGTTTATTAATGAATTCGAAAATGGACCTATAATAGCAGGCGTGGGCATCAAACCCCACCTGCTCGGACCATTATTGCAATGTTATTATTTTTGGGCCAAAAATATTCTGTGACGCATAAAACATCGAATATGAATAGAATTTCCGTTTACCCGAGTCACTATAAAAATGAAAAATATGAAAATACATAGTATATGGATATGGAACTAATTGATATCCGATTGAACGATTTTACATGAGATAGGTACTATAACGTTAAGATGTTTTGGAACAGATTTACGGCCCGACATATTGTTATAAACATTACACGAATATTATGTACTGTTAAGCGTTGCAGTCTGACAATTTATAAACATGAAAAATCGAGAGAATGTAATGATGAATTTTTACAATTTTCAAAGTAGATATATATATTATATATATATTATGAAATGATAACTTTATTTCGTTATTTTATTCGAATTCATGTTCAAACAAACCATGGATTTAAGTACGCGTACGGAAGTATAAGTATATAATGCGTTTATTATACATACAATATAATTTTTTGTGTAACGTGGTAAAATAATATTTATGTCACAACGAAATACGCTTGTAAATATAGTATCTATTTCAATATGGCATATTATGCCCGGAAAGATTGCGAGAATGGAATTCTTCCAAGACCTACATCGATTGAATCATTACGTAGGTTTTTTTTAAGCCTACCTACACAATTTTCGCCCAGTTCCCGGGCCCGACGCCGGCCGTGTCTCGTTAAAACCGTTTCAAAGTGAACGGAACATCGGGCGTTGAAATTAATATAAGAAATCCTTAAACAGTCGGCTGAATAAATAATTACGACGACACGAAATGTCGTGATGAACGTTTCCACATATTATAAACGACAGGCCTAATACACATATGTATTATATAATATTACGCGCGTGTAAGTCGCGTACGGAGAACTCGGGGAGTCAAATAATGATAATAGTATGCGTTATAAAATATATGGACGGTCGTTTGATAACGGTCGCACGCTTTGATGATATTTCGGGCGAGTGCATAACATAGGAATCTATAATAATCTATAATATTGTACACGATCATATCAACGGCGGTATGTGTACACTCGAGTTAATGTTTCGCTTCGGTATGCGGTTATAAACACGCGTCCGTTGAATTCGGTTCTCGTTAACTGCAGCGTTTTGTGTTCAAAGTTACGAATCATCGTCGCGATCGAGGGAGAGTTATATAATATAAGAGTTTGGACCGTATCACAACAACAACAACAACAACAACAACAACAACAACTGTTTTAATTATGAAACGATGAATCCATCATGTGTATATAATAATATAATATGTATTATAATATACTGTCGGTCGGTGGTACAATACGTGTGAGACGATTACCAATAGAAGCGCAGTCGTATACGATTTAAACAATACGGTCATTATAATTTTCTAACCTAACCATTAATAAATATGTATAGTGTGGGTGATCGATGTAATATAATTATCATTACGTTTCGAACATTGATCTACAGCTGAACGCATGCATACGTGATATATGCACAGAGGTGGTTATTTAAATATCTCGTGTACGCGCGGTATTATAATATGTAAGTGTATACACAGTAAATCATTACAATATAAGAGCAATACGATCCGTTAAGACAATAGAGCATTAGGCTTACGTCCAGGCTCAACGACGCCCAACGGATATATATTCAATAATTAAGACGTTGCTATATTATATAAGGTATACCTACAATCATTGTAATTGTACATGGAACTGTGAGAATAACACGCGTACATGTATACAGGGTATCTTTCTCCCGGTATCGGCGCCCAACGTGTTATGTCATGTATATTTTTTTCGGGTTCATCCTCAATAATATACAACAGGAACCATACGTGTACAAACTATGTAAATAACACTTTTAAGGATGCGATAAATTTGCGGATTATTCGCAATAATTACGAGAATAAACTGGTTTTCGCGCAGAGCATATTATATATATATATATATATATATGTATATACTATATACATATTATACATAAGTTACTGTACGACAAATCGCGGTGCGCCAACAACAGCAACAACAACCAATCGACATATGTTGTACGCGTATATTTTTACTGTACGATATTATAATAATATATCTATAATATGTAATGTGAAAAAAAAACCTAGGTATCACTACGCGAAAATTCGGTTGGTCAAAGGGTTATAGTGTATAGAGAAAGACGGTCGGTAAGTGTTTCGCGCAACAGTTGTGCATGTTGACCGATGACGATGGCCGGGGTTTATACGTGCGTTATTCGGATTTTTCCGCCAATAACCGCATATATAATTGACATTTACGACGTGTAGGTGATCGTATATCATCATCGTGGCGCGTTATAAGTTTGTGTAATAACCACAGCAGCGACGGCGTCGACGGGAGAAAAAAATCAAATACACACGTACGCATGTATATAATACGAGTATATATATATAGGTTTTACGTCTCCGTCGCCATTGTTTCTAGTCTCAATGGTGTACATGAATAATATTATTAGACATACGATTATTGTACATAATTGCGTCACGTAGTTTTTTTTTCAAATTTTATTTTACGACATTTGAACAACATTCGTTTTCTCCGGACACGGCTTCAGCACGGGCACAACAATAACACAACTTATTAACTGAACGATAGTGCGACAAGATAACGATATTATATATGCATGCAAACGCTACAGCGCACGCAACGTATGTGCCTACGTAAAATAGATCCGTTCCTGTTCGTTTTCGAAACCAAGTGACGACAATTTACCCGTGTTTACGTCGACGTCTGAGCCGGTCGAGCACATACCGTAGTACTATACACAATATATTATATCTACTGCGATGGTGACCAACTTTTTTTTCGACCACAAGGGCCGTAGAAAAAAAAACAATTCATTGGCGGGTAAAGAATATTATGCAATTTTTCCTTAGAGATAATTAAGTATGCACAGGCATTTTAAACATAATACATTTAAGCAAGTTTTAGACTGTACATCTTCTAGTAAGATTTGTATACATAATTATAGCAGAGGTAACAGCGAACTGTGCATCGCGGGAGTTGGCGATGGGAGCCCCGTGCCAATGATCGGGAAAACAATAAAAATATTAATAATTCAATATAAATGAATAGAAGACGTAAACATATTGTAAAAATACAAATGAGCCGTGAATAAAAAAAAAGTTATTGAATACTTCTGAGTTATAGTATAAATCTAATTGTTTATTAAGTCTTGCGATTATTTTAAACGGGAATAAAATAGAAAAAATTTCAAATTTATATAGGTACATCATACATAATTTAGGTTTGAATTAATTTTTTTTTTTTTTACAATACTTTAGCGGGGACTATAGTTGCGGTGACCGAACACTGCTCTACAATATTACACAACACGTCTGCGACCCGGGCAACGCACGTTATGTACATATTATTACGTACACGAGTATATTAAAGTCGTGTACAGGTCCACGACCCGATGTGAAAACGATTAATTAAAACGAGACACGCGGCGCGACTGCTGAACGTACATAATATGTATATCTGCGGTGTTTGTATGATATCTGTATTAAAGTCCGACCGCACAATATTATTCTCTGGACTGTTTTTTTTTTTTTTTACAATTTCCCGCGATTATGATTGTACCAAGAAACGCGTGTTGTGTGCGCCAGCAACGTTTATTCGTGTTTACACATACGATTCGTATTATCGTGTAGGTACTCAATACTCATATACGTATATACTATTATAATACGATTACTGCATGTGGGAAACAATGTTCAGAAATTAAATCGATCCATTCTGCAGGGATGATTTCTCGGTCACTTTTGGGTTCGTGATGTAGACGATGAAACGTATTGTCCCTATTCTTGTTTAAATCTATACGAAACGTCAAATTGAATCGTAGCAGCGATGTAAAGATTATATTATTATATTTATTTCTTGCGCGTCAAAAGTGTACATCACGCATCGTGCACGTTTTGACCGGAACTGCAATATTATTTACACATCAAAAAGTCCTATATTGATGTATTATTGAGATTTAAATACTTCTTGCGATACTACTAAGACTCTCGCGGCACGAGAACGGTGCACGCCGCCGTAAGACACACGCGAAATGTATTCATTCTTTAGTAAATCAATATAAATACAACTGTACATCGATAAGAACAACGCGCGTTAACTCGTTTCCACGTGCCGCAGTATATAGGTAGGTGGTACGAAAATAAAAATAAATCATGGAATTCTTTAAACGAAATACATGACGTATTTAATTGTTAATAATATTAAATTAATATATATATATATATATATATACATTATATAGGCATGAAACATATTTTATGTATGATTATGAGGTCCGGTAACTGCGGTTTGAAATCGTAAATGTCTAGAACCCGTCGCGGGACGTAATAACCTCTGCGCACTGGTACTGGTACCTATATTAGATACTGCAGTATATTGGAAAACGTAAACATCTGGAATTAATTGGTACGTGCCACAGCTTGTGTATGACATGACAATTGCTTCGTCGCTGTTTGTAATGTTACCCACACACAAAATATTATGTACGACGATGGCTCGGAAAACAAAAAAAAAACAAAACAATGGATATATTGAATATTCGTTTGTTCTAACGCGTACACGTTTCGAGCTTCGCGTCTGCCCGCGTACTGCTGTTTAATTATAATAATTCAACTTTCACGTCACTCGTAAATAGTTATTTTTCCTGTTGCTATACTGCACATACATATTATTATTATTGTTTAATAGTTACTATATAGCTAGTGCGCAAGATCCGTAATAATAGCTTTTATAATTCTCGTAATATTTTTTTATTATTCAGTGTGCTTTTAAAACCTGAAGATGATCAGATGATGACCAACGGTCCAAACTAGTCGTTGTATACATAACACTTCAAATACTCTCGGCATATATTTTATTTTGTTTTTTTCTCTCAGTATATTATTAATTTTTCTATACAATAACTAAATTATATATATATATATATATATATATATATATATATATATATTTAATAGCTAAAATATGATATTATATTATTATATTATACTACTACGCTATATGCGTATACTGCAGCTCATGTATGTATTACGTGTACACAATGACAGCTCTATGATCGAGTAATATTCGAATGCGTGTATAATATTATGTTATGTTTGTCAGGCAAAGGATTGCAGCAAGATCGTAGAGGAAACGGCCCGTAAAATGAATTCGATAAAAATTCTTAATAAATCCCCGAGGGGGGCTCAACAGGTAGGTTATTCCGATTGTATACATGCACACGAACACATGCATGCTTACCCGTCTGATGTCCGTACGTCATCAACCGACCAGATAGTATTAAATTGTATAATGTACCGATCTCCTCCCACCAGGTGAATATAACATCGCGAGTTTACACGTGCAACAATGATAAATCGCGAGTCTCATCTTCGTCGTGTACATGCGTATGTCGTGTGTATATTATATGTATGTATACTACAGGTATTGAGTGGTCGATCGATCACTAAAACTGAAATAAAAATTATCGTTTTTCACGTCGCTTGACCGTCGTCGAGTGGGAGTCATCGTTGTCGTAGGGTTTTCACCCACCCGTTTCAAATAGTACTCGTCCGTCGGAGAGTCCGTTTTTACAACAATAGGCACCGAATACGCATCAGATAACTGAAGACAGATAGAAGAGGAGACAAAGAATAAAAAGGTAGAAAAAAAAACATTGAAATTCCATTAGACGATCGCACATCTTTCTCTCTCTCTCACACACACACACACACACACACACACACACACACACATAGTTATTCCTTTCTTTTTAATACATTTGACATGTGATTATAACATCTCACGCTGGGCCCGTGTCGTGCGATAAGGAATCGTTGAATTCGACGACCGCAACAGCCGCCACTGTCGTCGTCGCAAAAAGTAAAACATATTGTGCCCTGTACGCGCGCGCGTGGAGACGTCCGCGGTCGTGCGTATAAACACGGATTTTTTGTTGCGCGTTACAATCGCATAAAATTACACGCGATTTTTCGACAACAAACAAACGCCAAAACGACAAAGCAAACGCAGTATCGATGAAATCTACGTGTTACTGATACATATCGAGATCGGATAACGAGAAGACCGTGATTAAAACCCGCGCGGCAGGAGTGTGGGAGAGGTTGTGGTTAACGCGCGCAACCGACTGCACTTGAATACATTAAGCAGTACCTGTGTTATGTACAATGCGGGACGTGAGACGCATCGGATACGGAAGTTAAGCGACGCGGCATTAGTACGTAGGTAAACGCGAAATCAATTATTATAAGCACTACTATAGCGCAAACAAGCTGATAATGCGTCTGTAGAAGGTTGTTTTACACAATATACAACATACATTATACGCCGCCGTGTGTTACCGCGAATCCTTTGAAAATATTTAGTCGCGTCTCCGTCCAACACGCGAACAACAATATAATTATTATGCTATAACACCGGGACATAATCTATGATAGTATTTTCGTATTTGTTTTCAGTAATGGAAAATATTTTTATTTCATTTTTTGCGCTTTTTAACGACTAAATAGTTTCCGCACTAATTACACATAATATAAATCACTTTATTTAACGTTGCCCAAACGTTGCTTGTGCAGTGTGCGCACCTAATAGATAATTAATGTCAATATAATTAATTTTCATCTACGAAGAATGCGTGTATTTTTGGTATTTACCAAACTCGATTTTAACTTGTTTACGTTTTTTTTTTCTCTCCGCATTGATAATGCGTATATAGCGTGAAATTATCGGACGAACGTTTTTACCTGTCGAAATCGAGAAACCTTGTGGTTATTTTATTCCCACCCAAATGAAAACACCCGTGACGGAATTAATAAAGAAGTATTATATACTATACATATTCCCCATGCATGTTCAATGTAAACGATGGACAATTGCACACATATATTACCGCATGTTAATAAATTGAAAAAATGAAGTTTGCACAGCCATGATAAATATTGTTCCGTTTCACGATGCCATTCAATTAATCAAACGATAATTTACGACAAAGTGTATTGTGCACGCGTGTACGCATTTTTAACGAAAAATGAGAATTTAAGAAGAAAAAATAATGATTTATAAAATGAAAACTTTCGGTTTACTGTAGGTACTAGGATAATGTCGCGGTCGTTCGCAAACGAAAAGAGCACGTGGCCATGTGCGCGTCATATTTTATGTTCACCGTTGAAATATTATCATTATATTATTATTATAAACACTCGTTGGTGAAATAAAAAAATAAAAAATGAACATATTATATTATTATTACTCTGCGGTGTATATATTTTAATGCACACATTTTAATGTATATATATATATACACACACACTTCAGTACACACCAGGTGTGTTATATTTATATTCATGCGCGTGCCTATGTAATTTATACGTATTGTATATTAACGTAAAACAATTTTAACTAACTAAATATATAATAATAAAACGGTGTGCATGTTTGTAAAAGTAACTTTTTAAACGGATTGACATCGTAATATTACGCGCGCTGCGTAGTATTGAATTTCAACACCCGAGTTTCAATATCGTTTTCTGTTACCGAAAATCGTAAAACCCAAAACGAGCTGGGTGCGCTGCACTTTTTGGGTCGGATCGGGTCGTGTTTTTTTTTCTTTTTAATTTTTTTTTTTTTTCGTGTTCAACCCAAAACGTTATACCTACCATAGTTATACAAGAACTGGTTGACTACACGCGTGAATACAAGAAAAATAAACCGAACATGCGGTTTCTCTCGTACGGGGTTGGTTCTCACTTGTCGTTCAAACGACCACGTAAAACAGTCTACATCTACATCTATGTATTGTAATATACGCGTTACCGTGTTATAGGTAAAAAAAGTAAAAAAAAATATATAACAACAAAGACCGATGCCACCACGCGCGTAATAATATAATATTATATACGCGCGAACGTGACCGGGACGAATCGTGACAACGATCGATGTTCTCCTCAAGAACGATCGCGTCGTCGGACTGTACGCGCGTTTAAACACAATAATATTTTGTATTTGTACAGGCATTTCGCGTCCCCGGTATGAAAATGTAATAATATTGTGTGTACGCGCGCGTAATAAGTACGCGACAACAATGTTTTATTTCTTTCCGATTTCTCTTCGACACTTTTCGATCCTTGTTTGTTTCGCCCGAGTCAATAAAGTCAACAACAACAACAAAAATAACGCACGTCTCGCAGTATTATAATTATATTATAGTAGCACTATTATGGACATCATATTAATTTAGCCGATTCGTACTTTACACACGATCTCTGGACAGATAAATCGCTGCTACGTACAACATGTCGGTCGGCTGTCACCAGTGGCATTTTAAAAGTGTTTTATAATATGCCTTATATGTATACTCATTGACATTAATAGTACGATTTTTCTTCTTTTTTTTCCGACGGGTACTCGAATGTTTTGTTATATCAATTATTTGGAAAGTTATTGAATTCCCAAAATACAAACGTATATTAGGCGAAAAATAATACACTATATAGTAACGCATTATAAGACATTTCACAGGATGGGATACTATAATTATCATAAGCTTACAATTGAATGAATTTTAAGGGGGCCTATAATAATTAATAATCCAATGTAAAATTATAAATATAAAAACAACGAATAACATTTCAAATAAAGTTTCGATCTAGGAGGGGCTATTAAAATATTTAGGAGAGCTAAGCCCCCAAGTCCTCCCTACCGATGTCCGTCTATGATAGTAGTATATTGTGCAACATAATTTTTGTTCATAGACAATATAGGTATCACTGCGGAAATCGCAAACGGATGTTTTTCGTCGAACTATTACAATTATTACAGATTTTTTTTTTCTTGTTTCATCTGCAACTGCTTTCCGCGACCCGATTCGGTACAGCAACAACGTACACGCGTACAAACGCGTTCGAGAACATTTTTATTTCGCAGAAGTGTATAATAATATACACACAGCAGCAATAATATGACCTTAACGAGAATCTCTCACAGGATCGAATACTCTACGTCAAAAGTACGGAACTCACACCGGATACACGTCGGATCTGTCCCATAGTCCATATATGTTCGCGGTATTATATATTTTGCTCTCTCTCTCTCTCTCTCTCTCTCTTATATATTTCGCGAGCACATGTCGTTATACAGGCATGGTATATAGGTACATGTTTGTATACAATACGTACAGAACGTTGCGGAATATGAAACGACGCGACGCGGTCGAGACGACTCGAAAAGCACAAGACCACTCTCCGTACGTATATTACACGTTGTACGTGCGGGATTGATGGCGGCGGCGGCGGCGGCGGTATATTTTATAAGGAGGTCGTCAGGGTACGACGACCGTTTCGTATATACGTGACTCGATGACCGGCTCGCGGCGACCCCCGTAAAAGGAATTGGCCATATATGTGCAGGGCAACACGAGCAGCCGCCACGGTCCAAACCGGTAACCGCGCGCGCTCGTAATATACGCACTATACACATACGAGTACTTGTATATATATATATAAATACGTACGCCTATATGAAACCATCAAAACGAAAGAGGTTATTATATTGTATTATTATTATTATTATTTTCTTATCCTTTGCCCGTTCGCGTTTCTCGTTGGGGGTTTGTTCCGTTCCCCACGGAAGACGCGACACGACCTGACGACGCACTGCATCGACCAAGATGAAAACGATCGATATTCGTCCCCCCCCTCGTACGCGCACAAGATATAACTGTATATAAATAATCCAATAATACACGTGTTGAATGCGTGAAGCGTATTATGGCAGTTGGTTGTTTTAGGCTCAAAGTCTCTTTGTACGCATGTCCGTCATTATGTGGGTCGGGGAGCTATAGCGTCACTTCAAATTTCCAACAATTTCTATGTATGCTTACGGTTATACGCTTTTATACGTATATATAGACCTCTGTATTCAGTGTATACGTCATGATAGGGTTACTTGGATTCTTTGCAATACGATCCGGTGACTTACCTATAGGTGGATATATAAGAGGAAAAAAATTCACCCGACTCCTCCGTCCAAGCGAACAAATTTATTGCTCTGCGATGTTTTTACAGATATTTAGCGATTTGTGGTGGTGGTGGTAGTAACTCTTTTAGATGATATCTCCGAGGCGCGACACACGATATCTCGTAAACGAGAACACGGAACAATAATTACGCTATTTTTAATAATATATTAAGTCGTTTTAATCGTTTGCGTAACGTGTGCCCGCGTACCCACATGTATAAACGAGCGAAGAAGCCAACTGCACCTATTTAAATGTGGAAAAATACTGCAAGCGAATATCGCATCCGGTACACCGTAATGTTCTCTTAAATTCAGCAACCAATATGTAATGGCATGTCCTGATACAGAATGGTAGGAATAACTTATAACTACGTGTAAGAACACGTATAGTTTAACAATTTTTGCTATCACCGTATGATATACTAATTATGATGTGAAATTAGAATCGTATAGCATTCAACTGACGTGATTGTGTGAGATGATCACTCCAGGACTCAGGTCATCTTATCCTGCGATGTATGTAGTTGACTGTTGCGTGCATCGGGCGCATACGTTTTATACACTAAGGGGATTCGGTGAAACGCGACAATATGATGATATACATCACGGCTGATAACCCGCTGCTATTATACTATTACCTTTGTATCTACTACTACATCTACACGCTATATAATTAATATGTTGGACATTTTTATTTTTTTTTTTCAATATAATATAGAAAACGGCGGGTGCGCCGTGTAGCAGTCGGTTAGTTGTATAACTTTTAAAATAGAAAAAATAAAATACTTTTCGTATTGGATGAAAAACCAGCTGGACTAGATGTTATATATATATAATATGTACGCTGTGTTCAAGTGAGTTGTGAACTGGATTTAAAAATTATTTCTGCTGCACAATTATAAATACATACAAAACAAATTTATTTAAACAGTGACATTTTTATGATTTTTTTTATAGATATAAAATATACGTATATCTTAATAATAATATATTCCTGCAAAAAATACTACTCGACATGTAGGAACCTATATACATATTGTTGAGACATTTACTTTTTAAATTGACATGTTCTACATGACTATATTTATGTAAATATAGTAATCGAGTGATAGTAATTAATATATTTATTAGCTTTAATCTGTATTTTTACTAATTAGGCGTAACGTATCAAAGTCGATTCAAATCAGATATACGTTTCTAATCATTTTATTGGGAAGAATTTTAGCATAACAAGCTTAGAGTTGAAATTTAATTAAACCTAAAAAAATATACATCAAGTATTTGAATAAATTCGAATATCACGGTGTGAATAATTTATCACAAATAATACAACGATTTTCTCTTTCAAATAAAGTGAAAACTTCCTTTAGTTTTGAGTATAATATAATAATGATATATAACTCGAATAAAATTAATATTAAGAACAATCAGTCACAACAAACCATGTAGTATACCACCATCATAATAACTAATAAGACAATAAAGATTTATGCCGACAATAAAAAACCTTGAAATGTTTTATAAACCTATGTTGTTGTCAAATGTAGTAGATTTAATGAAGTTTATATTGTATAACATCGATACAAGTAGAATTTAAATAATAATCTGTTTCATAATATTATAAAGAATCGAGTTTGTGAAAGACCGCCGCCGTTTTGAACTGATTTCGATACGGTTAAACTCACACGTTCACGTGTGTAGGTAAAACACTAGGTAGATGTATGTATGTCGGATGTTACAAAGCAACGAGAAAAGTATGAACCAAACATTTTTTAATTAGCCTCGAGCACACGACGACACTCGTGTCAACACCGACATCACCACTGTAATGGAATGCACGCACGCACACGTTTACACACACACACACACACACACACACACACACACACACACACACACACACACACACACACACACACACACACACACTCACACATACACACTCACACACCTACACGCAGTACGCACACACACGCACTTATGAATGATGATTATCTCTCGTTCCGTGTTGACCGCGTGCCTCGGTCGTCATGGTCAGGTGGATTGTTGTCGGCGGCGATACAGTAAAATTCGAATCGGTCCCTTATCGTGTATGAAAAACTCCAAAGTATTCGATAAGCACACAGATTTCACACTTTAACGGTTAAAGTGTTACTATTATCATTATTATTTTAATTGAAGATCATGAAAAATTTATAGCAAACTTTTCATCGAACAAAAAAATAGCAGCAAAATTGTTTTTCTTCAGCTGCGTAACAAAACAACCACACAATAGTTTTTTCCACGAATATTACATTAATAAAACAATCTCAAGGGTCTAAACTAACTGTAATTGAACCTATACGACTACACTTCTATTATTCACCATGCAGTAATATATAGAAGGTAAAAAAAAAAAAAATTATAATTATAACGAAATCTGTTAGATATATTAGGTAAACATATATAACCCTAATGATGTGTGAATGTATTCAAAATATTTTATTTCTTACATATGTGATTAAAAATGAGATAATAGTATAATTTTAATAATATTTAATTCCAAGGGAAATATAGAAAAATGAATAATAAATCAAAAATATTTTTGCCAATTAGATATAGAGTCATAAACGTTTATTTTTAGTTGATATTTGTGGGTCCAACGATAGACCAACACTAAAAACGATGTTATAGAAAGTGTTTGGCATGGGAATATCTCTGATGGTAATTTTAAATTTGAATGGTTCCTATAATATAAGCTATGATGATGCATAGCATGTGTGTAATGTCGTGTGCCTAGTGGTTAATTAAAAAGTCTACGACGCCACACATTCTCATAAGGAACATTGTGGCGTTGACAAGGTTATAATTATTAATTGTTAAGAAGATCCAAAAATATCCTAACACGTTCATAAGAGTAAAAATGTACATCGTTCCTGACAGGACATTGCCGCTATAAGCGTGCACGGATACAGAAACTTAAGGTCTTTAGCTTTGAACACCGGAAACCATAAGCAAGAAACACTTTTGAAATGTGTGGTATGGTGCATCAAGTGTATAAGTCAAAAAACAATAATTGAGGATCATATTGTACATTATACACAGATGAGTATTTTCCCTGTACTTCTATTGAATATTAAATTTAACGAACACACCGAACAAATATAAATAATCATGCACGCAATGAAATAATTATAATAATAAAGTGCCTCGATGTTAAATGTATATATTTAATATTTTAATGAATATACAATATTAATATTACAAACTAGGTTCAAATATTTCAGTGGTGTACGGTCATTAAGTTTAGATTGTGTACAAACTATAAGCCATTAAATATTAAACATTTACAATACATGAATACATAATGTTAAGAACTCAAATTTCATTCTGTTAGAACCTTAGAGGCTATACAATAGGTAATCATATAATGTATATCACATACGATAATACAAATTTATTAATCTGTTTGCTTGAAAGAAATACAAAACATGTACACATTATTTACGCTTTTGAGTATACTCAAAATAATTTGTAGCGGCGTAGCTCATAAGTAGGTAGTTAAAAATATTCATAATATTATATATTTATATAGTCTATATGTAACTATTATAGTTGTATATTTTCGTTGAAAATGTTATTTAATTATTTAAAATATAATATAGCGTTAAAAATATAACATTGAATATTAATTTATTATTTAAATCTACATGGTGCGTCGTTGTATGTTTATTAGTCATTATACTCGTCGGTATTTCAAAACTATTTATTTTCTATTTTTTTTTTTTTTTTTTTTTTTTGAGATAAGAAGTTGATGATATCAAACGCGTTAAAAACAGTTTATTGAATTCTTGAACAGTTAAAAACTCAAATATAAAGTCATACGATGATTATATAATACGTGAATGTACATTGAAATTTGAAATAATTATTCAAAATCAAAACCGAAAAATGTATTGTAATTAATTCAAAGAAAGAGGTTATTTTTTTAAATAATATCTCCAAATATGTTTCGTAGATAGATTTAATAGTGAGTACCCAAGTGTATTTTATACTTTATGTAAACAAACAAAACAGAAAGAACGTTCAAAATTAATAATGCTGTAAATTCATTTATACCTTATACCTAAGTACTTTAATTAGTCTTTAAGAAATTTTTTTCAAAATAAAATATTAAGATCTTGCTATTAGTTTTTTAAGGTTGATATCATATCTATTAAAGTAATTTATGCATTGTCGCCTAAAAATACTTAGAGTGTAACTAGGTATAAGTGTATAATTTAAAATATTAAAATATATCAAATAAATTATGAAGTTTAGTCAATATGAAATAAATTATTCACAAGCAAATAATCGTCGTCTAAAATATTTTTAATGGAAAAAATCTAGTTTTCTAATTTGCCTTTGGTTTTATATTACAATATGGCAAAATAATTATGGTGTATATTTCACCGAAATAATTAATAACGATGGATTAAAAAATTTAACTTATTATTATTCTCTTACATTTATCGTATTAAATATTAACGAAAATCATTTTTATTTAAAAATATAATAAAAGAATAAAGTCGACTGTTATATTAAATTAAATTGAAATTGTGCATACCATACCATACAATAAATAGAATTACTTGAATACGGTTTTACGTACGGAAAAAAAATTCATTAAGTATACATAATATTTTTTATGTTTTAGGCTGCAAATATATATCCTTATCTCTAATAAAATTATTTAAAACATTGAAGGTCAATCGAAACGATTGTATATCCTTTGTATTCACAATCGAATTGTTTTGAGTTTTCTATAATTCAAAATACGTATATTAATAAACATTATGGCGACGTATAGAAATATTTATGAACCCATACGAGTATGTAATATTTGTATGGCATGAATTGTTTATTTTTTATTTAACGAACTCTAAAAAAGGAAATGAATACGTGAGGTATACTTAACAACTATCAAACAAATGTACGTCATTATTAATTGTATAGCTAATAAATAGGGTTATCATCATGCTTCTATCAAAAGTCTTGACAAAATCGTAGGAAAGTGTTCGAATAATGAACTGCATCACATCTTAATTTACATTATTATTATTATTATTATTATCACTGGCAATACATACATTTGAGCATTTTATTGCCGTTATGGAGATACATATTTATATAGGTACAACACGTGCGCCATGCAAATAATGTTTTGCGATCAAATTAATCACTGATAATGATACTTATATATAAATAATGTAGTACGTACGTCGTGAAATAATAGCGTATTAATTACGTGTTTACAATACAAACAAATAATAATTTAATGATCGAAACTAATTTACTGTAATCAACAGTCAATACGCATAGACGAAAATATTACGCACAACTTGTTCTGTAACTATTACAATTAATTGTTATTCACAAATATACATTTTTTTTTATCAGTATGACAATATCATTTACCTACGTGTATTTTTAATATTTCCATGCGTCAAACTGTACTGTCGATTTTCGTTGCATAATGCGAAATCGACGATATTTATTTTTAAAATATGTGTGCAGTTCATAATTTTTTATGCAATACTCACACAGCTACAAAAATTACTTATAAATACGGACGTAGTTTCCGTAACAAAGACGAGTTATAAATCACGATATTAATACGACTTTATACCATACGATTTGTTGATTATTAATTAACTAAAATTAAAATATATATATGTATAAATTAATGTTTTATTTTTTGCAAATATATCATGTACTAGTATAATAAATTTTTTGTAGCAATGCGTTGTACGTGTGACAATGTTTAATGTACTCGTATGTTTAAGTCTCCCCTTAAACGTACTATTGCTACCTTAGGTACACTTGAAATGATAAATGACACTTCTCCGTGAGTAATTCAATACCCAAGAAAACCTATTAAAATATAAAAATCACAGAAGTTATACATGGGAACCTTCTAAATCAAAACGAAAGTGGCATGTATTATATCCATTCGCGTTTTCGTATTCATATCATAAAATACATAAGATTGATACGTGATTACAAAAAAAAAAAAAATATGTATAATAATGATAATAAATGTGAAAGTTTCCAAAAATATACATGAATAATTTTATCATAGTACACAGATATTTTCGACACATAAATCGTTAAGATATTAACTTAAGTACCTGTTTTGTTTTACATTATACCTAAAAGATTAATGTGTATTATAATTTATTGAAGTATCAAAACAATATTTCGCCCAGAAATTTATAAAATTTACTTTATAAAACTTTATCCAACGTATATTAATGATTTATAACACGAGTTATTCCGAACGCGTTCTCTATTTACCCAATACCATGATATTTTGGTTCCATTAAATCGCGTCGAAACTCAATACCACCTAGTTATAAAAATATAATATTTTTATTTATTTTTAAATATTCTTTCGACAATTCTTATGCACGTGCCTGCCTCTTCAGTGTCTGACGATACGGATTCTCAACTGCGGCGGTACACGAAGTGATCGTACACGATTTGTTTATTTTACTTTAACGGGCTATACGCCCGTTAAATATGATAACATATGAGGACAACAATTTCATAAATTTACGAGTGTATTGATAGAAGAACCACTATATTAAATTGTATAAAAAAAAATAATAATAATAAAGCCGAAAGATTCACAATATGCCTGTACTCGGCTGATGGGTACAATATGTCAACAGATCGTTCAGAATTGAATCGTCATTCTTCAAAAGGTGGGTGTATTAAATACGATTCTCATAAATACAACATCGCAATACCAAAACATTAAGAATCCCATTTAAAGTCTAATTACATTACCGTATGCATCGTGTACACTTTAGAACACAAAGTTAGTTACACGTAGAAGTACGTCTATAGGGAATATGCTCTTTCAACACGATTTTTAGTACCACGTTTTTATTGTCCCGTGTGAGTACCTAATACTCACCGAGTATATTACATAGTTACTATTCGATATCGCGTTGTCTCGATAACTATCTATAAATAATCGTATGCGGTCTATGTTAATGTATTGTGAAAAAAAGCGTATACTTCCTACTTTATGTATATATTATATATGCAAGGAAAACTATCAAAGTAACAGTGATTATAACCTAGCAAAAAAAAAAAACCGAGTGAACAGAGAATACCAACTCAGAGTATTATGTTTGTACAATTAATTTTCGAAAACGAGTCCCAAACGGATTTAACGTATAGGCGACGGACGGTCGCGGGAGGGTCGTTTAGATGTATTTAATATAATATACAAACATTAAGAAATAATGAGTACAAAACCGCACTCAGATTTGAAGATAGTATAATATACTAATATATGTATCGATTAAAACGCGAAGAGATAAATGTAGAACACAGGTATACATTGCAGATAACGTATGATAATATATGTATTAGATATATTTATATACGCAAGACCAATTGGTTTGAACATAGTTACCGCGGTGCGCAGTATATTTGGGAGTGTTCGGTTCTATATATTATATCTGTACTATGAATACCGATGGTTCAAGTGCTAAATCTTCCAATGAGCACAATAATATTAAAAGCGCCACAAACATGTAATTCGTATACAGAGTCGTTTTCGACACTTGCCAGCGGGGAAATAACCCGCAGAACGGTCGGTGGGAAAAGGAATAGAAATCAAATATTAAAACGCACTATAGATTCCTATATAGTATACAATACCTATATATATATATATATATATATATATGTGTGTATGTATAATATCACTCGTGCGATATAATATTCTAATAATACGCGACCGTAGTGGTGGTGATGGTAGTGGTGGTCGTCGTCGTTGTCGTGCCGCGTATGTTACCGCCTATATTATTTTGAATATCATTGCCACGGCGAGGCAGCCGATGGGAAAGGATACCGATTCCCGCGTACGGTAAAATACATATGGTATCATATAGGACGTGGTCGGGAAAACGTGAATAAATTCGGAAAACGTAACATACGTGTGTGGTACGCGTCGACGACACAAGCTACCAGGATAGGCGCGTATACCGTAAACGCGGTTATCGCGCCGCCGGGTTAATGTCATTCAATAACAACAGCAGCACGTCATAAGGCTGTCAAATTCGCACGTCACTCGGGTAAAATATACGCGCATACACTTACCGCGTCAACAGTATGCATGTATATAAAACTAGAATGTGTATACATAATATATCGACATATTATTACTATTATTATCTGCGGCGAAAATAATATAATAGCCTAGAGAAAGAGAACAAGTGGGTGTACTAAAATATATCACAATAATACGTGCGATATCAAGGAATAAACGATATCACATACCTCGCGCCCACTATCACTTGTTTCCTGGCGATGTCGAACAGCAGCTGCGAATAAGATGTCACGCCGTCATCCGAAAATGTGTCAGCCGTAGACATCACATCTGCGAAAAACCCAAAGAAATAATCAAAATTATTCACATGTTATATTCATATATAATATTATATTACAAATAGGAGGTGTATCCGCCAGTGTATCTATCGTAGGTATTTTTAATTTTAATTTTTTTTTTTTTACGCTTTTTCCGTCGATTGTGTTTTGTATGGAATTTGTTTTCTTCTATACGTTTTTATTTTTATTTTCATTAACCTGTTCGGTTTATCATTTCGTTTTTTTTTCCTGTAAGGAACGTTATCCCGCCTCCGGGTATCTTTGTCGACGTAAATTATACATATACAACGTGTATATATGTTGTTCTTTCGTATTATTATTATTATTGTTATTCGGTTAGTACTTATATTATGTGTTTTTTTTCTTTTTGGTTTATTTTGATGTCGATGAACGACCATATGGACGCATTCGAAATGGTAAGGATAAAAGGTGATTTAATTTATTGAGACGAACGCGTATACATAACACCCAACCGGTCCTAAACACGTACAGGCCACGAGTATAGTCGATCGTAAAGAAAACAAATGCGAAAAAAGAGTAACCGACACGGTGATTAATTAAATATAAGGGGTTTTTTTTATTTCATCGGACTAGAAAACATTTCTTTTCTTTTTACGAAAACGTTACAATTATCATTGTGGTTCACGGTTTGGTATTGCACTCGAATTCGTTGCGGACAAGTGTCCATCGATTGTCGTTTGTCGTGAAATCATTACTTATGTGTGTCGTTTTTCAAGACTTATCCACACACGCATATTACGTTTATAAATATTCATTATGTATCATCTAGAAGATTACGACTATCTATATACATGTGTATTATTGCTATACATTGTGTCAGTAAAACTGGTCAAGTATAGTATTGCTTTTTACATATTATTATTATAAGTAACTATCATTTATTCTAAATATTAAAAATAATCATAATTTTTTTCTGATCTTGTAACAATACGATACAATTTTTTTTTTTTTTGTAGGTACTTTTAACGAAATAATAGTATAAAACATATATATGATTTTCATTAAATCATTTCTATGCAATGTAATAATCATCTAGCTTGTATTTTATACGTTCACGACAAACTATGTAGGTTACTTCTAAATTAAAATGCGTAATAGATGTACACTCGTAAATAAAATTGAATATTCACACAACACACACACACACACACACACACACACATAATATGTTGCGGAATATACACACATACATATTTTTCAACAAATATTGTATCTATTACTTTCCACCCACAAATACCACCCAGGCTATGTTTTATGCTTTCAAAATATAGAAGACAATATTATTGACTTTCGACTCGTTTATTGTTGTTTACATTAACATACAATTGTTATTATTAGCAACCACCTGCAGTACTGAAAAAATATTGTTGCATTATTAGTTTTGGACTTATAAAACATAATTAATAAATTTGTTCGGTATAGTATGATAGTTTAACATTTTTTGTTCAATCTTATCTGTATGAGAAAAAGATGTGAGGTTTTATTTACACTATGTTTGAAGTTACTCACAAGGTCACAAACCAAGATGTGTTTTTATATGCAATAAAATGCAAATATAACGATACAATAAAATTGCACAGTATTATGTTTTGGTGTAGATGTTGTTAACTTTACCCAAATTTAAAATACAATACACGTAAAAATTCACCGTATAAAATGTTAAGCGAAAAAGAAGTTTGATCAAAATTCACCGTTTATGTATGTATTTATAATTTTATTTCCACTGAATATGATTATTCATCAACAATATTTTATATAATATAACATCATATGAATATAATAAAATTACGTGTTTGAATATAGATGATTAAATTTAATTTAGAAAAACTTTACAACAAACGAATTTTATATGAGAGATGCATCACTAAAAAGGTTTGACTACCCCATTGCTATCTAAAAAGCTCTACTTTAAAAAGACTTGTACAACATATACAACAATATTCCACAACTCCACTCTAATAAGTATGCATGTAAGACATAAGTTTCCGTCCAATTATTTTATGCTTTTATCACCACTTGAGACATGACGCGTTATTCTTTAAAAATAGGTATGCATTTATCATTTTTATCAAACTTGCATTTTATAATCAACCTTATTGTGTCACAAATAACCACATCAATAGACTCATCAATAACTAAAATCTTTCTTAGTTTTGAGCGTTTGTTAGCATACAAAAAAATAATTTTATTTTTCTACATTATTGCAATTTTTTTAATACTTTTTTTTATGATAAGTATTTTTTTGTTTATAATAAATTACTATAGTTGTTACAATTTTATTAAAGTAGTTGTTTTTAATCAAAATTTAAATTTTAAATCTCAATAAATCTAATTCTAAATTTAAATTTAAATGTAATATAGTTATGATAAAAATATGAATCACTCGTTAGCAATATGCGTGAGTAAAATATTCTAATAATCTAACGATTAAACTAATTTAGTACATGATAATATTTGATAAATAATGTAAATGTACCACGTTTAAAAACCTTACTTATTACTAAATTAAAATGCAGATTATTTAATTAACATGCTGTAATTAAAATAATTGAATTATTATCGTCGTTGGTTGCCGCACGTTATAAGTGTATACAAATGTTCAAAATTTCGAAGACTTGAGGAAGTATAAATTTTATAGCGTATAACCAATGTGTTATTCCTATAGTTATTATAATGACAATGAAAATAAATAAAAATCAATCAAATATATTATTTATATCAGTACGCGGAAGCAAACCGTATTACTGATAAACGCAAACAAATAATATTTAAAATTGGAATAAAGAACTACAAAATTAATATTATTCCTCTTAATAATATTATATACCTACTTTGATAGCGCTTAAATATATAACATAAAATATATAGTCAATCGTGATAAATGTATATCACCGATGTATCTATACTGTTATATATGATTAATGTAAGACGACATGAAATAATCGAGTCAGTAGTCGTTGAGCATGTATGGAAAATAATGTAAATTATAGCCTTAGCTCTTGTTGCAGTCACGACCAAGGAAAAATGAAAATTCAAAAATTATTAATCAAATATTAATTTTTTTATTTCAAAATGTATTTTGATTTATGTTAAGACGGATTGACCTAATGGAAATGTTTACGTTTATTATGTGTTTGTTGTTTTCCTACGAAACGTCTGGTACGATCCGGAGAACAATAACAATACTGTTTTAAATAATAATTATTAATTACCAATACTTATGGTCTAAAGCGGTGTTGACGTTTTAAGAATTAAAGAACACACAATTGTAGGCAATCGGTATGCATTATGTTTTATGTATTAATGTATTACTTTGTCGTATAATACAATAATGACGATTTTTATAGGAAAAAACCAAGTAGCTCGTTTGCGAGTATCGTGTTTAACATTACCATTATGTGAGTGTTAAAACTACAACGCGATTATTCCGATTTATTATAATATTAATTCAAGAAGAAAACCTGATTGCGCGTAAATTGGCGAAACAGGTTTGTGCGGCTAAATTCGCCTAATTATGACTAACGATCACCTTTCATGTATTATTATCATAACTATCGGCATAATATTACACTCTTCTATGAATCATTTTTTACCATACCAATTCGTCGAACCAAATCTCTTTATCACGGATTTCTTTGTTCGTTAAATTTTTTTATATCATCACGACAACGAAGATATACTTATCATTACATATAGAGTCCGTCACTTATCTGAATTCTAATGATTTTAAAGACCTGTATCATATGAATCACATAATAATTAACCTGAAGTTTAAAGGTAGAGTATTATTATAATAAATGATAGCTTGAATATTCCGCTAACTTTAATTTAAAGCCAATACCGCAAAATTGTTTAATAAATCTGGTTGCCTGTCTCTAAACGTATTTATCAGTAAAATAACGTTACTCTGATCAAAGAAAAATTTGGTGCAATCAAATATCACTCATTTCATATTCTTAAAACACAGATTATATGTATTAAACCCAAATTCGTCATACAATTTAATTGTATGCAAAATATCTAAATATAACAACAAGTATTAAGTGAAATAGTATCTGTATTAATTTTTACATTTCATTCGTTACTGCAATAACGTTTGCAAGTTAGAATGCATGTCGTACCATATCAAAATCAATAACAAATATTTACTTTAAGTTATTAACTATATAGTATATTGTACTATGCATAATTAATGTAGGTACAGTAATGGTAATAGTATATAATGGTTAGCAACATTTTTGATTATTTTTCCTGTGGGTAATTTATGTGTCAAAAAAAAAAAAAAAACTCAATATAAACCATTTTATTTTAAAGTATTATTATTAAAATAGTCTTAAAAAATTAGGAAGTTTATAGAAAATATTATTATACAATCAAATAAAATAATAAATTACCAACATTCATAGACGATGTAATTTTTTTCATAAAGTAAGAGTTTTCTCTTTAGATAATGGAAATGAGGAATTTTAATTACACTGTGTGGATAAAATATAATACTGAAGCTAATTCAGTAACAAAAAAAAAAAAAATAGCCTGAAATACATAAATAATAAAAATAATATATTGTTTTAATTAAACGTTATAAATATAAAATGTAAAACAGAAACATAGTTTAACGAAACTACTCGTATAATTATATTTATGCATTAAAATAGAAAGTATACATATTAATTGTAAGTCTAATGAAGACTCAAGGATAAACCTATTGAATGTATAATTTATAATATTTATGAAAGAAAACACTCGTATAGTACATCAATAAGTATGATCAAGTTTGGAGAAAACTTCTCGATTGTTTTGTATCTTGAACGTATGTTCAATAGTATTACTATATAACTCTATTTGAACTCGGATAGATTCGTAAAATGGAGACTTCGTGAAGCCTACACGCATATATCGGTCCGGAAAACGGTTTAAAATACCACCATATTGGATATGGGTACTTAGTTTTATTATTAGTGTTGTTTCGCGAAATCCGAAACGGTTACACTACAGACAACGTGAAAACGATATTCAGAAGAATTTATCATAGTTGTGCACGCGTTTTGGTCCGCTGGGAATATACTGGAGACGACCTCCGACGATTGAAAAGACGACTTTTAGACCTACGTCGGGTTTTGATCGGGGCGACCAGATGTGCAGCTCCGGAGAAGAAGAAGTCTGTGTCTTCGTCGTCGCCTACATCCTACATATTATTATTATTATACCTAACCATTATGTGCGACCATATGTTTATTGGATTTTACGGTGGAAAAAAAACTGAGAGGCCATGTGCGACGCGAATGGACCTTCTACGTGCGTATAAACATACACGCACGCACACACACACACGTGTATACATAATATAGTATATTTATAACGCACGTGTGTGTGTGAGTGAGTGCATGTATAAATACAGACGGGGGTGTATTATACGTGTATATGTGTATGTGTCGCGCGTAAAGATATCTCAGAGACGACACCCACCATACACCATTGGCGGCATATCCGAAGAAACAGATTTAAATAACGCGTGCGTGTACACACAAATTTCACATAATAATAATAAAAAATAAATAATAAATAAAATAATATAATATAGTATAAAATATAAAATACCTCTATATATAACGTTTCCCCTCCATTTTTTTTAACCGGTGCGTGCGCCCGCGGCTTTATAACCGTTCCGTGGTCAGCGCAAGAGTAATTATGGCTGAAACGCATGCTACCAATGCCCACTCCCTTCTCCGACTACCCCCGATTCCTTCTCATTATCGGAATGAACCGTATAGGACAAAAAAAAAACCCTAAGAAAAAAATGTATAACATATGATTAATACAATTATTATACTACAGCAACCGTCAAGGTTGTTCGGGATGTGATCTTGGTGGTTCGCCATACGTTTAAAATATATTATACTGTATAATATATTTTATACATAATATAACGGTCGTTTGAAATGATGTGAACGACAAATAATGCCACCGGTCAGTTGTTTCAATGTGGAATTTTAGGGCTTCTACGACAACTCACCGTGAAATCTTAAATCGTTTCCGTCTCTGCTTCATGGGCGGTCATTTGATGTTCATTCGAAACCCATTCGGGTAATAATCCGAAAATCCATGTGTGTGTTCGATAGCGCGATACGCATAGGTACGAATATGTAACATTATATTTTAGCGTGTTCTTGTAATGAATTAACAAAACGCTTCCAATAAAATATTATATTAAAATATGATACGGCTTATGATAGTAAATGTCGGTACGTTTCACATGCGATTAGGTATTCAATCCAATTAAACTATAATTGGCCCCAAAAGATTAATTAATATATTTATAATGAAATGGAATATGAATTATTTTTAAGAACTGCAGTTATCTGCCTTTTTTTTTTGCAATGTATACAATCAACCGTTTTATTTTTAAGATACAATATCTGTTTTGACGTTTGATATTTATAATACATAATAATATGATAATATAATATTTTTTTCATGTGTAGATTTCTCTTTAATACTGAAAAGTTGTTAATTATACACGATCGTTTTTTCTTGTTATTTTCTAAATTAGGTTACGATACAAAATTCAACTATTATACACGCGTCATGTAAAATAAAGCAATAACATATTATAGTAGGTAGTACAAATACTCTCCAAACAGATTATTTTCTTGAAGGTTTTAATTTTTTTCCCCCGGTTGATTTTTATAATTTTGTTTCGGAATAAAATATGTTACTGCGGGCATATTAGAATTAGTACGTTGGTACAACGTTGAATGATTTAATGAGTTTAAAACAGCACCTATAAAGAACGATACCGTATACTCAATGAAGATCAACACATCTGACGAACTAATAATATAAAAATTAACCAGACCTGCGAATTCAGAATATTTAAATACATCGGGATCGTAAAATAAGGTATACCTAATAATTTTGATTTTAACTACTTTAAATTTGTACAAACAATTATTATTAATCTGTTGTATTTTTACTTTCAAAAACATATCAAGTAAGCAATAAATTTCTTGGCATCTCTTTCAATCTGACTAAAATAAATTTCAAACGTGAAAAAACAATCAAACCACAATACAGCGATTGAAAAAGTTACAAAAGAGAAAAATTGATCCATCTTTAGTTGTTTAATAGAATCAAGAGAAAGTTCGCAATTGTTAATTGCATACAAACATATGGTCAAGACTTCTGGATATAATCATTGTTATAGAGATATTATACAAGATAAAAAAAAATAATAATTGTGTTTAAAGATGAAAAATTTATTTTTCAATATCAATGGCTTATAGAAAGAAATGATTTGTCTTTGTTCGTTATTTGTTTATATTATATCCTTTCATTTTTCGATATTAGAATTTATTGAAAATATCATGTACATTAGACATGCACGTCATATGATTATTATATTTTGTAAACACCATTTCAGTAACGCATACGTTTGCTAAAATAAAACATATGGTCAGCGAATAGTTGAATACAACACCGGTAAGAAATTATAAAATCATCTCACTATAGAACGAAAGGGAAAAGCTTTATGTATTATTTAAATTGTTCGTAATAATCTCCTGTTTATTGGAAAAAGTTATACACAAAACCCTCGATTATAAACGAGATAACTGCGCATTATTGTGACTATACACATAGTTTGATAAACACCACGCAACTTGCCGATCGGCAAGTTTGCCCACGAGTGTTTCGCGCAGATCTTTTGACCTCATGTTATTCGTAATACCGGGAACAATTATTATTTTTATTATTATTATTATTATTAACGAGAGATCATAATATTAAATATATATACATAGGTACGTAGGTATACCGACTATAATTTAATAATATTCTATCCTTGTAGATGGTCGCGTGGGAAACCACGTCTCGTTACGCCAAGTCACCGTTTGACATTATTATGTAAAATTCGAGTATTGTTTTTCCGTGTACCTACGGCCAGCGCTGCCCCAAACACGCCTCGCGGGGTAGCGATGATGCAACATCACGGCAGCCAATTAAAAAAAAAAAAACCAGCCCTGTTATATCGTTTGCGGATTTTTAAGATTTAGGCCGCGCGCGCGAATATGAAATCTCCGGGGCAACGTAGCGGAGAGAAAGAAAGAAGAAAAAAAAAACATCGCTCATGTCCGAGCAATGTGTATATAAGGACAATACGGCATTCTTTTCTACCGGGGCTTCTGGTCTATAACGGATGATTTGTATAGCCTAAACGGGCACGTCTTCATTAACGAGAAAACGTCCCCCCTTGCCCACTTGTCCGTCTCGTTACGTCTTTCGCGTGGTCCGTGCGCGAGGCCTGTGCGTATCACGCTCAAGATCCGGACGTCCGCAACGAAGGTCACGAGCCCGAAGGAAAGATAAAAAAAAAATCCCCGATGGCAAGGACCTCTCTATACACACGTCCTGCGAGCGTTGTAAAGACTATAACAATATTATTATAACAGTAGATATCAGAACCGTGTGCTATTTTCCATGTACGAGCACGGCTCGTAACCAGCGCGAATTCAATAATATTTAAAACAATATAATATGCCTTCACACCTGTACAACATTATGTTAATGCACTCCCATTGTTTTCAATCAACACGTCATAATCTATTACACATTATTGACGCGGTATACTTTACTTGATGTCACCGTATCGCATAACCCGCATCATACGAGCAATAACATTTCGATAATCTTCTCTTTACATCATACTATACAATATTGGACATGATTTCCAACAACCGGATAAAATAATTTTATTTTTATATACTAGTGGGAACGGATATTTTTATAATATCGTTAACATAATATCGTTACGACCATGTTATAATTACGAGTGATAACAAATTCGAATAATTATGATTCATAACTTATAATTATTTGATTTTAAAAAATTTATATCCGTTTAATGCATACTATAGAATTATCTAAATTCGACCCAATGCCAATGGAAATTAAAATTATAAGTATTGGTAATTAATGAAATTGTACCACCTAAATTACATTATACAGATGCACTGACTTGGACATAAATCAATTTATGTTTATAAAGTAATTATATAGGTAACTATACATTTATGAAAATTTAAAAGTTATAACTGAAAATTTGAAATTATTCATGAAAATATCTAATGATAAACATAATATGTTTATTTGCGAATAAAAATGAATTAATTATAATATTATTGTCATTATTATTATCTAAATCTTTACTCGTACAATTGTATCGTTATACTCGGCGGTATGTAGAATAACTAACTCAATTCTCACAAATGTAATTTCAAAGGTTAGGACAAATAAATCAGTCATACATGCTGAGGTCAATTTATTATTCAACTAACAATCCATGCACGCGCTGTTGACACTAAATTTAGTCATGCAATCGTAATAATCCTTTGCCTGAAAATCTAAGCATCTGAACACAAGTCTCCTCGTTAGTACACATACTTTGAGCCGTCGCGTCACATGTTCACATCGCATGATTTAGTAATACTTTCTACGAGTATCGTTTTAGAAACATCACGACAGTTCAAGGTATCTTTCGTGCTCACACGGGAATACTGTACGGATCTATTCCGTCTGTTCGGTATTTTTTTTTTTTTTTTTTTTAAATTAAAGCGTTCGTTCCAAACTTTTTAACTAGGTAAATTATGCTGACCGAGATAGTATTGTCGTTTCGACGTCATATTTACCTTTAAATGGGATAACGTGGTGTTCCGGTTCGATTTGGTGAGCGTTTGCGACGCACGCCACCGTCAACAGAACGAGGAACAACATCATAGCGCGTGATACGCGCGTGTAGTAAATCTTCTGGTAACCCCTGAAAACAAAAACAAAACAATCAAAACGCAGCACAACACTATAAATATTGAAAAATACACATGCGGTGCGGTCGGGTACACATAATATTATATTATTATATCGCACGTTTGTCGTTCTATGTACATGTCCTGCAAATGACCAAACAGTTATCGCACGTTTTTGACATTCAGACCAACATAATCGTTCGGTATCGTTGTAAAAGTGCCGTGTGAAACGGATCGTGTGCTACGGCGGTCGACCTGACCTTACGCAAATCAATCTCGTTTATTATTGTACACAACATGCTTCGAACCCTATTACGGCGGCTGCGCGACGGGTGGAGGCGGGAGAGAGGTATACCCTATATCATACACGAGAGTATAATATTATTACCATCTACTTTTGTGCTTGTTCAACGTGATAAATTACCCGCTGTGCACCGACTGTCGTTCGTCAAAACCACGGGGTCATTGAGTTCTGGGGACCACTTTATAATACGAGAATAATTGTATTAATTTTAATCCGCTTTCGGATGAATATAGAAATAAGATACAATTATTATAACCCGGAAAATGAGAATTGTCCTGTTTTCGCCGAGGGAAACATCATTTTATAATACATGATATATATTTTATATTAATAAAGAATAACATTTATAATAAACGGCAACTTATTATACCAGGTACGTGTTTTAACAAAAATACGTATCGTGTACGTTTTCAACGAATCGCAACAAATAAAAAATAAACGATATTTTTTCTTTCATCAATGCAGTTTTTTTAGTTAACCTAATTAAAAATAAAACAGTGACTCGCGGTTCAAATAATGCGTATTTCACACAATGTTTTAATACTTAACCTTCACTTTCGATATTACAAAATGCAGTTTGAAAATTTTCTTAGTATATTCACTTTAATCTGGTAGGATTACGTTAAAATCGATAAAAAAAAAAAAAAAAAAAATGAAAACGCTTAATAAAATGCATGTATTTTAGTTTTACGAATAGAAAAATAATTTGATAAAAGCAACAAAGTAAAGAAGAAAATCATCAGCTATATGTATATCGTTACTCATACTTCAGTACATTCTTATTGTGTTGTGAACCTATGTAATTATGCTGTACTTAGAAAGTAAGTTTGATTGTAATTTTTCTTCTTAATCAAATAATAAGTTTCTAAATAGGCTAACGGTCTAAGCGGAAAATATTTAAGATCAATAAAAAAATAATAATAATAATAATAATCAGACAACAGTATAGTCACTTCAGGCAAATTAACCTAATTTAGGTGCACTACATTTGTATTTATAACAGTAGCTTTATAGATGTTTACTTTCATAAATTATGAAGTATTTAATGAGTGTCTCTCAAATTTAATCATAATAAATATATCGTACACTTATAATTACATATGAGTAGTACGAGCCATAAACAATTATTCATTTATCTAAAGTAACTATACGATCATATAACGTCGATACGATGTCTGTAATTATGGATACCTATGCAATTCCATTATAATTAACTTATAATGTTTACACAATCCTATAATAACATTTTAAATAATGCATTACAAATGGCATTTTTTCTACCTTAGAAAAACTTTATTAATTGTCTTAAACAACCAAACTCGATTAATATTTAATTGTATACTTAATTTTACTAAAATATTATGGAAAGTTATTAAGCATTTAAGTAGGTACTCTTTTAAGCAAATAGTTCATAAATATATTATGTGGATAGTTTTGAATAAAACATACATATAGGACACAAGTCATATACTAAAATAATAAGCTTACATTTATAAATTGATTAAAATTATCCTTGATTGAAAATATAATATCTCTATTTCTGAAGACATGCATGTTTTCATTTTTTTACAAATTCCATAAACATAGTGTATATACATGCATCACTATATATTTTCATAACAATATTAACGCAAATTTATGATCTATGGATATTAGCTAAAAACTGTAGTTGCGATTAGTTCGATAAAGGAAATATCATGAAGACACCCGAAAGAGTAAATATTATCCCATAAATTAATTTTAATTACTCATTATTTTAAATTTAATTACCTAATACAATCCCTTTTATTATAATATTATTACTAAATTACTAATAATAATACACACATGGCCTTTATTTAAAAAAAAAATATAATAATAATAATAATATAATAGTCATGCGATATCAAAAGTTCAAATACAGGTCAACGGTTATTTGTTATCAAGAAAATCAATCGTTATTATTTTATCTAGTAGATGACTGTTTTGACTGTTTGCAAAATAAACATAACTCAATAAACTCAATAATTATGAAGAAGCAATTTTTTGTTTAGACTTAATTTCAAAAGTACATTTGAACTGTATCGTTTTTCAACTGTACAATTTCTTTGTCATCTAAATAGTTATTTACGGTGCGGTGTCGTTTTATTATTCATTACACGATAATTCTCGTATATTGCAATCGGTTTATCTATATACGAAAGAAAATAAGATTGAAATTATTATAGGTGTTTACGGTGGATGGATATTTTTACATTTTTGACCACAGATATTGTCGGCGCATGATAACTATGATTTTGTCCCAAACATAAAAACAGACGTTATTGTATTATTATTTTGAGTCCAGTGACGGTTTCTCAGAATACGTTATGAAGAATGAAAGAGGAAAAATGATTCGATACTAGTTTTTATTTAAACCCACCGCGTCTTGAAAAGACACGTACACGCGCACGCATCCGGTTGGCGTATAATACCGCCTTGTGAGGCTACCGTTTTATTTTTAATAAAAAGAAAAAAGAAAAAAAAATGCTTTTACAAACAGCTCTGCAATGAATACAAATATAATAAACGGGCAGATAGAACATAACAGTATCGTGTTGTTGGTCATAGAAATTACAATTTTACGTAGTTTATAATAATTGAAAACATAAAAATATTTTTTAAGCATGGTATATAGATCCCAAATCATTTTTTAAATGTAGACGTATACATCATCTATATGTTTAATTTCTAATAGGACATGACGAAAAAACTTAAGTCCGACCTGTACACCACATTGTAATCACGTCATAATATTTATGTAGACAAGCATATTATAATATTATGCCGTAAAAGCAAAATTAATAACAAATAAATCACATCAACATCGAACAATACAATATACATATAAGTCCTGGTCGCTATATTGCATCTATATAAATTATCCATACTGTAAAATTAATTGTACTATAAGTAGTAGTAGTAGTACTATGTAGTAGTAAAAAACAAGAGAATATTTCATTTTTGCTGACATGCTATACGAGTAGTAGGTACTACACTACTACTTACAATGGATAATGGATGAAAAGATCAAAGAACCAATCTAGAATAAAATTGAATAAAACTATACTGTCGGCAAATTAAATATATAATCCTGCGTAATTAATTTATTTGTAATAACAGCTGATATTATTTCATAAGCTTATTACTGCTACATGCATACTTAGATTTCAGAAATAATACTTGTTATATTTACCGAGAAAATGCATCACTTTTTTTTATATAATTCGGAATTGAAGGCTGCAATGCCTAATGATTTCCACTAAACCTTTTAATATTATCTTAACAAGCTAAAATACCGTTTTTATGTATTTTTAATATTTTAAAACCCCAAAATATTGGGTTATTTTACGGTATTCCTCTTAAGTAATTAAAAATGTGTATGATACTACTAAGCATTGAAATATCTGGACTAAAAATGTGATGATAACCCGAAATCACACAAAACCTTTTAACAGTAATTTTCAATTCAACACAACGACCCGGAAGAATCATTTTATCATAAAACTATACTAAAAATAGAATATTTAAAACGTATGTTAGTTGCCAGTACAGCTTTTACATAATCATATAATGAATTGAATTAAGATTTTTTTATTTTTAGTTAAATATTAATCAATAGTAGATATGTATAAAGTATATTAATAAGGACTGAGGTTAAACTTCATCCATGAATTTAATATTTCAGTGTTCTAAGCAATTTTGTTATTTCTCATTATGACTTTTAATAAGCAGTTGAGTATTTGATAAGTATAAAATTATTTACGAAAAATATCTTATTGCATCTTGTTGTATAATTTGTACCAATAAAATTATTGTCTGTACATATTTATTGTAACTGACTTAAAACGATAATTAATTTTTATAATAACGACAATTTTTCCCTATGAACTGCGAATATTAAATGCGAATAAATAATAAAATACGTATAAAATATCGAATACAGTAACACACATGTATGGTAAGGTACTATTTGCTACCTATAATTTATTTTATCAAAACATCTCGACAATTTTGATCAATAGATCTAATAAAAGTGTTTGAAAATGTAAAAAAAATCTTAACAACATTAAAACTATACATGTTTCAGTAATGTATAGTGTATACATGACACAGTAAGTAGAGAAAACCAATATAAAAATAGACATGTATATACTTATTTTCGATTAGTTTTCATATCAAATTATTAAAATTAACTAAACGTTTGGCGTCCACCTGATTGTACAATTAAATAAAAATACTCAGAAAAATATATCAATGAGAATATTTAACTCGGACATTGTAAGATTAAAAACTCAAATTTTCCATAAATTATTGTTTTTATAACTATCTGCTCAATCCGACATAAAAAAAACAGCATAAATGCATGTAAAATTATAATATTTTAATATTTTACATGGATATTTTGAATTATATCTGAATGTTTATTATTGAAAGCATGTATATGTGACCAATAACGTGTAACTATACTTACTATTGGGCTCATATCGTGCAGTGATGGCCATCGTAATTGGAATACATTTTAATGGTTTGCAGCAACGGGCGGTGTCCGTTGACATGCGCTATTAATTTCGTTGGGCGATAAAATATGTTAGTTAACGCACTTTTTTCAATACCTATGTACCGTATCAAGTAGAATAGGTCTATGTTATTTACGCGGAAAATCACTTCAAAAGGTAGCTGACTAATTATAAATGTAAAATTACAATATATATAAATACATATATATATATAATACCTACTCGTAGTGATTATATAGTGGTATGTGTTACTGCTGAACCAACTAAAATGCTATTGGTGGAGACTAGAAAAAAAGAAACAGGAACCAGCTATTGTCATTGAAAAAAATTACCTTCATTTAATTATAAACAAGCATTGACGAATTTTTTGATAAGTCATCATAATATGTTAAAAAAATTCTTTACTGGCGTTAAAAAAAAAGACACATCACGAATTTTAGTTCTCACAAAACTAAAATACTTATTGTTTGAATAATAATATATTATAATTAATGTGTATCATATTGTTTATTATCTCTTAAATGTATCTACACTATATTATAAATCAAAATAAATGTGGATATAATTATTTAAATACTAATCTGAACTAAAATAAATTTGTTAAACTCTAATCTTTAGTACAAGCTTTAGAATATTACTAACAATCACGAATAAATAACCAAAATAATTATATTGTAAGACGTATATTATTTAACCTACAATACTTGTAGTGACTAGGTTAAAATGTATGTACTCGTACATATTCGAAATTGCCCCCCGGGTTTACTGCGTTATCTTTAAATTTTATCAACAAATAATCGATTTACCTTTTTATAATATGAGAAGACACCAAACGTTGATTGTACGAAACGAATTCGTATAAATCAGTAAACTGGTTTGTATACAGTGATTCGAAACATAAAAAATATCCCTATACAATTAAACATTTAACGATACAGATTTATTGAAAACGATTGATAAATTATGTTAAATGAAATGTACATTTTAATAGGTACTTTTCAACATTTTAAGAGGCCTTTGTCAGTTTTAAAACAAAAAGTAATATGTGTATACTTATGCAAGGGTATCATTTCAGGTTTTGTACTCAAATGGGCTAGGTTTCGATGTTAGCTTAACAATTTTGAAAAGTAACCAAGCCATATAAAAAATTTATATCTATACGTACATTGTACTGCTTTTAATTTTTTCCATTTATCATGGACATCATTGCATAAACATAAATAGTAAAAATCAATTTAAAAAACTAAAATTGAATAAATAATAATGATTACCTTACCAATGAAAATCAATAATTATTGATGTTTAAAAAGCTTGAAAAATATTTTAACATTTACCTATCATAGATGTATCATATTTTTAAAGTTTAAACCATGGTAAGCAACGATTGTAAATATAACATATATTACACTGTTCCGTGTAGACCATATTTGTAAAACGTTGGTACATTAGTTAGATGAAATAACACGGTACTTTCAATTTTTCAATTGTGTGATGATACTATGATACTATATGTCTATGTACTCTTTTCAGTAACCATATTCAAACAGACGGTGAAAAGTTGAATATTTTTTATTATTGGTTGCTTGTTAACCAGTATTGTTTACTTGGTAGTTGGTCTACATAGAACAAGGTATCACCATACCTTATGTGCCAATACTTAATCAATGGTAGATATATCTAAAAATTGTTTATTCAGATAATTGATATCACGATCTTTGTTTATTAACTAATGTAACTCGTTTCAGTTATAAACATGATTTACAATAAGATACCAAAGTTAATAAATTTAAATAAAAAAATAAAAATACAATTTAAATCTAATCTAATAATTAATAGTGTATTATTTCACCAGGCCAAATGAAACTATTTTAAAAGTAAAAGGTACAACCACATACCCTGAAACCTCCAGCCAAATGGACGCACCTGCAATTATGAACTGAGAATGGAAAAAATAACGATAAAAAGTATTAACTATAATATACATTATGTAATTTTGTATCATCAGACTAATGAATAAAACGCAAGACATAATATAATATTGATATTTAATGCTTAAATGAAATATTTGTTTGAGTACAAACACATATGTTTGCAAATATCGTTAATATTTCCAGTAGATAGCCAAAATTACCATGAATGATATCATATTTTAAATATTAAATTATGTTCGTATATTCATGTGTGATCATATTAAAACCATGTTGCATAATATATTTTACAATGGCTATTAATTTACCATCGATTATTTTTGTAATTTTAAAAATCATATTGTTGAAGCGTACACCAATTAATTATTTAAAAATTATTCGTGCGAATTAAGACATTGTTAAAATGCATCGTGTTTTATACTCTTTTATCGAGCATTTAACAGCGGGGTTTTCACCGATTTGTTTGGTAATTTAATAATTGTATTGCGAAATATTTCTATTTTTGTTAGGTAGGATAGATTTCGGTTTACTATATACCGTTACAACTCGACGATTATTGGAAGAAGACTCAATTGTGTAATCACCAAAGACATGGCCGCACAACATTATTGAAAATCTCGAATGATCACCCATCTGAGAACTATGTATATTATAATACAGTAATCGGAGAAGCGTACACATTATGTTTGACCGGAGCCGGCCGGTGACCAATCAACCACTCTGCCAAACCATTACTACGATAACTTAGTGTAACATTATCGTATACCTTTGTATCAAATATGATCGTCTATATTTACCAAAACTATATCATGCATAAAAGAATACTTGTGAAAAAAACCAAATACTAATACAAGCCTACGCCAAGGTTAATGCAGGAAATCAGGATTATAGTTAGTCGTAGCGTATTATACATAAATACAGGAACCTGCTGCGAAACGTAAACATTACGTGAGTATAAGAAGCGGTTAAAGGGGGTGGTTTAGACAAACGTGAATCGACTGCAATCTACAGGTATAAACATACATGAACATCACGCGGTGTTATTCATCGGTACCACACCTGTGTGTATTAAGGTCGATTTTAAGCCACTGCCACGGTCAAAAAGGGTTCCCGCGAAAGAAGAAATGCTGTAGCGCGGTGAATATTGTGGTGGTGTATACAGTAATTCCGTAAGCATAATATTATGTATATCATCGTAATGATATAGGGGAAAAAATGAAATAATAAAACCGCAGCGGTGGCAGATAAATAATGCGTCCAAAAATGTCGATACACAAGATAATATTATAGTATTATCCAACATGGCCACGGGTGCATTTAAATATTACATTATGTACATTGTACACGATATAATAATGCGCGCCACCACCGTTGTAGAAGAAAACTCGTAATTAAAATTGACCGTAGAAGGCGCACATGTTTTTTTTTTACGGATTATCCATTGTACGCCGTCGTCGGGTTCTGTATGCCGACTGCACAACAGCCGCTGCTGTTGCGATGGTGTGTCCCCGGAGATCTAACGCAGATGGTACCGGTTTGTATAGTAGTACTATTACCATTACACACATATATGTATAAGTACTTATATAATACGTGTACCTATTTTTTTTCTCTCCTCTAAACGATGGGCATAATTTTTTTATTCTTTTCAATCCACCTTTTTCCCGAAACGCGTAGCACGTGCTGCGTACGCGATGTTCATCTGTCATTGTCAAAATGCTGCACATTGTACAATCACGGAAGAAAATACAACCGCATATAGAGCCGAGCTGCCAAGTGCGTTGCTGTGTGCTCTGCGGAAGAGAAATGATTTCCATTATTACCACCGACGCGTGTGTATGTGCAACGAGCAACTATTGTGTTACGCATGTTTAGTGTATCGATGATGATAAGATATAATAATAGTATTATTTTATTTTTTTTCAGGCCCTACAAACTCACGAACACTTCTTACACTATTTTTTTACCATCGGTGAAATCGGCGATAACTATGGCACACAATTATTACAGTACTATACACGCATATAGTATTTAACCGCACTACGGTGACCGCAATAACTGCCGAGGGATCGGGTCACAAAAACATAAACCTACTCAGAACCATCTTATATGTATGTATACGTGCGTGTGAATTGAAAAATAATGTACAGTCGTGATGAGCGGTAAACTATATTATCATAATATTATATAGTGATTCCGTTGAGTGGTCTAGTAGAGTAATGAGAAGAATCGAAGAGGAAAAAGAAATTATCGTTTTTTTTTCGTTATAATATATAACCGATAATATAGTCATTTCAACTTTTCCGCAATGTTATAACGTCAGCATACCATCGATATCTTCATAATATTATACGCGCTCTTGAAAATATCTATTTTATATACAGCTACTATGTATGCACACATTAACATTTAAAAATACTACCACTTTATGAATGCTACACAATGCAATAATATATTATATAAAATATTCAAAAAATTTAGGTTATAAAACATTTAAACGAATAAACACGATTTCGGACCATAAAACAGCACGAAAATATCGAAAGAGCTATTAATAATATACTGATACCTTATAGTGATAATATCATGTCGGAGAACGTATAGAAAAAAAATTATAGATCAAAGACAAGACGTCCTAGTACTAAAACGTCGAAATTAGATTAAGTTCAGATAAAAAATGGTTTAAAGATTTTTAAATAGCTTATATGAATATCACACAAGAGTATTTCAAAACAAATCAATGAACGTTTAACAAAGCAAACGTACGCATTATTGTATGAAGAAAATGTTACTTTCTCGTGTACTAGAAGGCCTATTCAAATTAAAATATTTTTTTGGTAGTAAAAGATTAATTCACCAAATAATAATACGTATAAGTATGTGTAACTATACGAATGTTATTTTATCGATGAAAAAACCAATCCTCGTAAATAACTTTATACAATTACTATATTATGTTGGTATCGTGCAACAGAATAGAGAAACTGTATAAATAAATGAAGATTTTATTCTTGCTAGGTTGTACGCATATATTACTATGTAGTATGAACGAAATAGTGATAATGTCGATTCACAGTCGTGTAAAAACGAAGAGACTAGATAAATAGTCATTATACCTAGTATATACGAAAGCGACGTCGGCACTGAAGAGGAATGTTGGTTTCAGAGACAGAGAGAAATATAAAAAGCAGAAAATTACAAAACACGTAAAACATCTCAGAACACGTTTCATTTAATTTCTGAACACACAATTTGAATAATGTTATTGAAGTAAAGGCACCACGGCATATACGTGTGCGCGCACAGTCGTAAGAGTATTCGACATCTGTTCACGACGAATATTATAATATCTTCCGACCACGTCTCTCGCCGTACGCACACCGAACAAAAATCACTGCACAGCGACCATCCTCTCGGTCAGCGACGCGGGAACCTGACATTTTGTTACATTGTAGTGGGTGCTGCCATCGTCGTAGGGTTTTCTCGGAAAAAAACTGACGCACACACGCAGACATACACACACACACACACATACACGAGTTCTAGGGTCAACCAAGGTCATTAGAACAATCGTCTGTATATATTATCATTATTATTATTATTATTATCATCATCATCATTATATATTATACGTGCGGTTATTGTTCTGGATGTTGCAGGGTGCAACCGGTTTTTTAGGACAGCCCGTTTTCGTATGCACATACTGCAGCACATTGTACATATATATATATATATATTACTTGTACAACATTATAATATTTTTTATATGTGTACACGCCACAATACTATAATATACCCATGTACTATTATAAGGCCATAGTATATGGGCTGCAATATTTAATACGTATTATAAAACCGCCTCCGCGCGCGGATGAGCTCTCGGACACCTCGGGGCCCGTGCATAGGCGATCGTAATTTCTCGACGAAACGCGCACAAGTATACCAGCCCTATACATTTTTCAATTTTTTTCGTATACTACACATTATATTTTATTATTATGCACATTTTCAACGACCGTTATTTATATACATAGGCTTGTGGCCAGTGCGTAGAAGGCTGAGACCGTGTCCTTCTTCTGAAAAGTGAAGTTTTTATTGAGCATAATCCAATTTTACGATATTTGTATACAGAATATTTTTTTTTATTTTTTATTTTTTATATATTTTAATTTATTTTTTGTCCATTTGAAAAAAAATACTCTTACACTCGGCGGCGACTTCCGTCGTACTTTTCAACAAATCGAAAAATATTCATCAGGTACCCACTTTCAAATTTCGCTGTGCATCTTCACTTTTATTTTTACTATACAATATTAAGTGTCGTAGGTAGTACACATAATTTTTCGCCCACTCTATTTGCATTATGATTATAATATAACAATACATAATAAAGGTACTACAATATAGTGCTTATGAGGACCATAAGTACGGGGAGATAAAAAATCAACCCGAGCACGAAATCGGGTGCATTTCGGGTAAATAGTGCACCTGCATTGTACGTGCGCCTACGACGACCACCACCGGACTGAGTTGAAGCCAAGGTCCTGCAGACACCACCCCGTGGGCAGTCGTGACCGGCGTGGCGCCACGGGACCAGGAACCAGGTAGTATACGGTCACCCGCAGTCGCGAGGTACTGAGGTTTGTCGCGTCCGTGATGGCGCCGGTCCCATGCACACGACACAGTACCATGATGTATATTATAAGTATAATAATGCTATGCAGTGGCGTCCGGGTGCGTCTAGGTGCAGTGTACCCTAGGCAGTGGCGTCGTCATTCCAAATAATCGGCTGTAAAGACCCCGGGACGGTTTATTTTTGTTTTTTTTTTTCGCCCTCTTTTTTTGCACTCGTATATTATTGTCGTGCCTGTATAATATATATACACCATAAACGCACGCAGACGTATGCACAGCTCACGAACGAAAACTGCATACACTCATTTTATCGCTGCACCGTGTACATTATACATATACACACAAATATACGGTGGCCCGACCGTGCGCAGTATTCATATCGTATAATATTGTACACCTCACCCCCTGCTCGAGAACAACAAAACACTATAAATAATACAACCACCGCCGCCGACACGTCGGTCACCCGTCGAGCTGCAATACCCCCGTCTCCGTCCACCAAACACCATCGTCATCTGCACCGGGAAACCTCGGGCTGCAGCACGTATAACATTATTTGCCTCGCGTATTTTTCACCGTCCGTCTACGTATACGTATATACCTAAATGGTATACGTGTGCTAACACGCGTGCACGCCTACCCTTTCTAGCACCCCGCCTGCCACCGTGACCTGGTCTGCCCCGTGAAGACCTATAAACGTGGCGGTAGTATAATGGATTGATTACGATTTCGCCGTGAAATCCAACCCCGCGTTTAAAAAACTCGCGCTGCAGAGTATTGCATTACCGAGCGCCAGTACCTTACCTATTATTATTATATAAGTACGTACACGTTATAATATGTACGTACAGCGTTTACGTACGCACGCCGGACATCGTATATTATAATGCAGGCAATGTTTTAACGATATTATATACGCATGTAACACGCATCGTCGGAAGTATATTTGCTAGTCTCGTTTTTCGGGAGGGACGCGCATATGCAGATGCGGTTCGGGGGACGAATTGTGTATATAGTACGTGCGGCAACGATAACAGATGGTGCGGGAAATACATAAGCGAGAGGGCGGAATTAGGAGTAAGTGCCACCTCAGAAAATGAAAAAAAAAATGTTATATTATAACTATATTTACTAGTCAAAGTCAACAGTTAGTGGGCAAGAAAAAATATGTTGAGGTTGTCATAGTTATGAAAGTGGTTAAGCATTCTATTTGTACCCTTCCCGTAAGTAGATCTTAGATCTACCCTTACAGGAAATGTACCATATATATATATTTAAGATATTATAACTACAATACGAGAAGAATATTATAATGATCGACACGCGTGCAGTGATCGACGTAAAGGGAAAGAGCATAATATTATATTGGTGTATTTACGCGCAGCGGATATGTGCACAGTGCGTTCTGCGCGCACCCTAGGGCCAAGCCGTTTCCGGTGGCCAAGGTCGCGCGAAGATGGGACAATCCGTGGTGCAAGACAAACAAGTAGATAATGGGCGCAATTTAAGGGAGGGGAGACTTGGAGGGGCTTAGTCCCTTCAATACTAAAGATAGCCCCTCAAAAAATGTATTCTTGAATCCTTCATTAACCGTTCAATGTACATAGTAAAGCGAACGTTGTTTGAAAATCCCCTCTGAGTCAAAAACCGAAATTGCGACTATGAAGTAATAGTACTCACCTGCAGCAGTGTACACGGACGTGCGGTCACCGGTGCACCGGCATTGTTCACAAAGTCCTGGACGACGCGAAGGCCGTTATTGGCGTGTTCGGATGGGTGCGCAAGTGTGTTCCGGATGTTCGTGTATGCGACGGAGTGCACTGTGGGGGGTGATGGAGTGCCGATGAACGAACTCGGAGGAGGTGGACGGCACACACACACATACACACGTCGTCGACACCGAATGGAAATCGTCCGAAACGCGACGGGGACGCAATGCGACGTTGACCGCGGACGACCAGAACACAACGACACGGGACACAGAACGCAACAGCACCAATGTCGGGACGAAACTGACGGTGGTCACGTTATTGTTGCGACGATGAAGCGGTCGCGCGCGCGTAGTGCGGTGTATACGCGCGCACCGCGCTACGCGCACGCGCACGAGCGTACAATTGTAAACACCTGCGCGACCACTCCCCTGCGACAACGCGGCGGCGGTACCCCCGCGCGCGACCCGACCACGTTATCGTGTACCTACGCGTCGAGAACACCCGGTCGTCGAAATCTCTGGAACCGGTCCGCCGCGCACAGTGCGTGGACGAAGCGCTGCTGTGGACCACCGCTCTGGGTACGATTAAAATCGCGTTATTTACGTGTACGTACCTACGCGACCAACAGCCGCGGCCAACGAACGGAACGGTAAACATACAGTACGCGCGTGTGGACGTTCAATACACAACAGGGGCGTTCTCAGGATTTTTTATTGGGGGAGGGAGTAATATGAAGATTTGTTTAAAAGGCTATGCCCCCACATCCCCTTTGTTGTACAGAAACAACATAATATTATATTTAGTCAATTGAAAATATTATATATTTTACAAAATTATATCATGTTTTCTGAGCCACTTTTTCGGGATTAATTGGAACCTCTCTATGAACAGCCAACAATGTTAAGATTTTAGAAATAACATTGTTTTATGAAAAATATGAATTCATAGTATTAATAAAATATGTGGGCCTTAGTAATTGAATTCCTTAAACAGGATTTCAGCCGTTTCAAACATGAAAATCCAACTTACCTAATAAAACAAAAGGAAATCCTTTTTGGCCACCAAACTCTCGCGTATCACTCGATAACTCGGCACAAAGTTCCAACGTGTTCATGTGTGAAATTAATATTTATTCTACAAAACATGACGATGCCCCGTGATTCGAAGTGATGCAGAAAGATAATATATAATATTTTACATTATAATTGATTATATTATATGATATTATGTGTATGTATATTGCATATAGGAACTATATGTAAGCTTCAAGAATAAAACATTGTCTATACGGGAATAATAACGGGTGGTGCAAAGGAGTGAATACGTAAAAAGGGTAAGCGACTGGAAGTTGGCGATGTTGTGATTAAGCTGAATATTATCAATTTAAGACAGTCAATAATCCGACCGTTGATGTGATTTTTTTATAAACATTTAGTTTATATAAATACGACAATCAGCTAGGAATAGGATTGGTAATTAAACCTAGTATGACTCATGTTCACATAGGTCAATATGAAATATCCCAACTTCCAACGGAAAAACTTAAAAATATACGTTGTACTCTTTGAATCTGGCTCCTTCAACTTGCTGCACGATAATGTGCATATGTAACAGCGGCATACATCATGATGTTATATTATAATACAATAACGTAATTGTGTTTGCGAAAGACGCGGCGTGACGGATAGTATCGTTAAACGGAAGTCGATCGGAAGGATTATAATAATTTAATATTCGGCTTACGTGACTCGGAAGATGCTATTCGATTATGTTGTTTCATGAAGAATATTATTATTATGCGATAGCCGCCTTATGTGTGTTTAGTATATTAATAAGGTACATGGTAATATGTATCGTGTGTGCGATGTAACAAACATTGATGTTCGATATATTATATTTAGGGATTGTGACCCTGTGTCCTGTGAGGGTGCCTTGCGTAATATATTTTTAGCCATCTTAATGTACCTACCTACTCGATAATTTCAACTTGATCACAGTTTATTACACTGAGATGATCAAACAACAGCTTGATTTTGCGCTGTAAAAATTTTACAGTTGGTATAATATACTCATATATCCTTTTAGTGATCCATAGTTAATATTTATAACTCAACGTAAGTTATAAAATGTATACAATTAATAATGTCATTTACTTTTTAATACGTATAGTGACACTACATGAGTGATATAGTAATGATATATTATTATACCATGTATAATACTATAATTATATTAATAATATCATAATTTTTGTACGACAGTCCATAGTCCAAGATAAATTCGAATGATGTTAGACTGGAACTAAAATTCTGTGGGGTACTCATCATTCTTAAAACAGGCTTCTAACAATAGATTTAGATTATATTATATAATCAACGCTAAAAATACTAATTAATGCTCTAAATATGTATAAAAAAAAATCATCGGTTATACAAAATTAAAGCTTTACACTTGGGACTGGGACTATATGTTACATGAAATGAATTATGTATAATATAAACGCTCTGTGTGTAATACCTCATGATTTCAAGTTAAATAATACAACAATGCATTATTTCTTGTTATTTAATTTTATCTAAGATAGAATGGAAACTTACACGTAATTTATATTATACAATGTAAATACTTCAATATATATAAAATATAAAATAAATTGCTGTTTGTTGGTCTCGAAAAACTCAAAAAATGGCCGGACTATCGTTTTTGATCAATTCTTCTTGATACTGTATTCTTGTTGATCCAATATCTACAAAGGGATTTATGGCCCATTGAGGAACTTTCAGGGACAAAATACCTTCAAAACGTTTCAAAATCCTTATCCAAAGACTAGAGGTGTTGACAATAAACTTTTATGTCGTCAAACGAGTTCAGAACCCCCCTTCTTCTCGAAACGAGCTCACGGCCCTTCAGTACTTCTTCACCACCCACCAGGGGGCGATATCACCCTCGTTGAGAAGCACTGGTATAATATAATTCACGGGTTCCCGAGAAAGAGACTGCGTTCGAAAAATTACTACAAAAAAAAAAATAATAATAAGAACAAAACAAGTCTACAGCTCCGGAAAAACAAAGGGCACAAATTATATATTAGGGTGTTTCTTAATTTTCAATTTCAAAATATTTTTGGTCTCACTCCCTAAATCGGTGTGTATACATATAAAAATAAACTGCAAGAAATTTTAGGCCGATCAAATAGAGTTAACCCGTACCGACTTGAAGTTGAAGTTTAAAAACTTAATGTATTTTGAAATAATTTTAGACAATTTTGATATCTCCGTAAATATATATTTTTTTTCTCTCGTTTACAGGTTTACAGATCGGCAATGGCGTAGGGAAATACACGGTTATAATAATATGTACACTTGGACTGTATCGGACGGTTATTGTAATCATTATTATTTAGGTGTATATATATTGTGTGTGTTTATGTATATATTACGTATAGGTATAGGTATATAGGCAAATGCACATGCAGTAATCGTATTCATCAATCGTTTCGGTCGGATTATATTGTATTGGACCGGACGACTGCAGCAGCAATGCATATGCGCAAAAGAAAACATTTTTTGTTTGTTTTCCCCTTCGCGAGAATCCCGTAACACCTAGAAAGCGCTCACACAAACGAAAACCTTTCGGTACTTAGATATCATTATTATTATTATTATTATTATTATTATTATTATTATTATTACGCTATATTATATACCATATATGACGTACGCACTATGTATACATACGATACACCACGCCGCAGTACTTGACACCGAAAAAAGTTTTAACAAATATCATAAGTACACTCAACGTGATGACAACGTACCTACATATGATATTATTATTTACTATCATTAAAATGTCCCAGACTAGACGTTGAAATTAGTTTGTGAAACATTAAACGTATACAATTATACGCGTGCATGTATACGAATTGGGCATATCTTGTAACTATATCATTATCTTAGATACTGTTCCGACAACAATATTAATCGTTACGTATACATTAAAACAGTTTTGTAGTTAATCATGTTTTCGTAATTATAATGTTAATTCGTGTTGTTCCGATGCATTATAATATATAGGTATAATATATATATAATATATAGGTATAATATATATGTGTTATGAAATCGACCCGTAACTTACGTACGCAACTTTTTGCGATTGATCTACTTATTATTAATTCGATATAGTTATCATTTTGCTTACATTGGACATTTCATTAATATTTCCAACTTAAAAAACAAACGTATATCAATAGTAAATCCAACGGTTACGTATACTAGTGCATTGACGTGTGTTAACACTTGGTCCACCGAAAATGAATACAAATTATAGAAAATTTAACTTTAAACCTACTTTTTGATTGCTGAACAATATTGCATGTATGTCTTTTGCGACGCGAGATTCCATCAACTTTACAGTGACGCACAATGTTCAATAAAAAATAGGATAGGTCATTATTACAATGGGTTTGTTAAATTTGAATGCAATGATAGATATCATTGTATACGAATAACGATTCTGAACGGAGTTAATATGTTTGCCTAAAATGTGTATATAATAATATAGTATTTTATATTTAAATTGAATTATAATGCAATTTCGTAAAAATTTAAATTTCAAATGGTCATACAATTTTTTCCTTTTGGTCTGGTAGAAATGTTTTCATATATTTTTGAAGATTAGCTTATGGACAAACTAGTGTTAAAATTTTGAACCTTAAGTATAAACAGAAACATTTTATGAATTTTTATCTACAAAATAACTTGCAAATTATCGAGATTTTGACACATTTTATACAAATTTAAGTTTTATGGGCTTATAAAAAAAATTTGAGTGAAACGACCTCCGACATTTTTTAGTGACGATAAGTTAAGCTTAATATAAATTTTGTATTAAATTTTCGAGAGTTTTCGGTCAGCCAATTAAATTTTATAGATGTTTTAAAAAAAAATTTTTACAAAAATCGAAAATTTAAATTGTCTATAAATAAGTCAAAATATGTCAAAATACTTTGAAAACTTAACCATGTATTGAGAACACCAATATAAAGATTTTGTGAAAATGTCAAGATGTTTCGGTTTTTCGTTTTCGAGTTAGAGTATTTTAAAAAAATTTAGTTTGTAAAAACGTGATTTTGCGTAAAATTTTCCGTTTTTTAGTAATTTTTTTATCGTTTTTTTCAATTTTTTCAAAAATTATTTAAAAAGTTGGATTTTTGACTTGCCCAAGTACCATCTACATTCACTTTCCTTTCAGAAAAGTTGCTGTCTAAACAAATCGAAGCATTTTTACTGCAAAAAAGATGTCGTCAGACACGAAAAAAAAAAAAAATACACATCATTGTAAAATCAATAGATTCCATCACTCCGTTCAGAATCTAATAATACAAAATAATGTGTAGACTATAGATCAAACATGATATTTCATAAGTATAATTTATTAGTAGTACAATAACACAGCACTAATCAAAATTTAACCGCCATAGGTGATACTATTATGTATTTACATAAAATTATATAAAAGCATATCATGCATTCATGCACATGGAGATAATTGTTTTTATAATAGGTTAGCTGGAGTAGGCATATTTTATGGTAATCTTTATTATAATTTCTGACCATTTTTAACGATCTGACTGTTATTTCACCAAAATTTATATTAACAATTAATCCGTCAGTCTGAGGAAACATATCGTGGTGTATGTATAATTCATCATAAGAGTACATACACGTTCGTTTGTTTCCCTTATTTACTTTCGTTAAATCGAACAAATGCATGTAATATGCACTGCATATCTATGATTAACAAATAAATACTATTTAAAACATTTTAATTTTTACTATACCTTCTTTTGTATTGAAGAGAAAATATTTAATCGCTCTACATCAACTTTTCAATTAGCTATATACTATTAGAATGGTTTCATTATTTTAATTTTATACTTGGATTTGCTATGTGCATTTTAAAACACGTCATGTTATTATAATTTATTATACAAACTTCAGAAATGGTGGTAGATATAAGGACATAATGTGTACACAATAAAAAATATATAAAACGCAGCCTATTGTCGTTTTTGTTTGACGTTTATACATTTTACTCAAACAATAATATAAACCTACAGCTATATTACTTTTTTTTTTTAATAAAGTATAAAGAGTAATTTTTCCAGTTTTTTCTTGAACACCGAACACTTTTTAAAATACTTATAATGTATTATCATTGAACCTTTTCTTATTCCAGTACTTAAATATGATTATTCAACCGGTTTTATTACAATATGAAATCCAGGTATTTTAAAAATATTTTTATTTCTAATACACGTCAACGGCGATAAGCCTATTTTTTTATTTTTTTTTTTTCAATAACAAATCAACGATGAGAATATCATGCCCTACCACTTAGTGTGAACTCGTCTCGGGGTGAAACCTGTTAAAAAATAATTTATCATTTCTATCCAAGTAAATTATGTAGTTTTTTCTTTTATAAAAAAAAAATATATATATTGTTCTTGGTGCATTCTTGTCAGACGCCATCCATGAGCATATTATTTCTTTTACAATATATTTTGTTCGATACGACTATTTACAAGTATGTATGCAATATGCATAAACTTAAATGCAAGAAAATGCATCGCGCTATCGTAACGAATACATCAGTTGTTTATAAGGTGGGACTAATTTTTTGCACCTCTAAGTCCCGACCGACTACCTTGTTGCTACTCGACATTTTCAAGCCCAACCTACACGATCTAGTTTGAATCCGTAATTATTAGCTATTGGTCAATATCAGTACTAACCCGGCCGGTACCACTTCATGCTTTTCAAACACGAGTCGATAAATATATTTGCCGCAGTTGGTTAGTTAGCACTAGCGATTAAGTGCATAAGAAAACTGATAGTTGCAGCAATGATGGATTCGCATACGGTTTCGCCGAGACCGAGATACACACATCGCACTACCATATGGTCAGGGCCTTCTTTGTGTGAGTGTGTGCGCGCGCGTACGTGTGTGAACGAGTGTGAGTTGATTTATATAAATATGAGTTGTCTGGGCTCCAATGACACGGGTTTGCTAGTTAATATTTCTTTCAATGTGTATATACAGCACCCATAATACATGTAATTCAAGTGCAACTACAAAATCGAAACACCCTGGGAGATTTCAATCTGAATGCTGATGTTTTGTCCCCTGCGTAGTACTGCAATTCACAATGTCTGCAAAAGTGTAAATATCGACGCCTCCTTCATTTGTTGTTTATTAAAATTGTGACTTCCAAATAAATAAATTATACAATCATATTCCTATATTATTTTTTATTGAATTTATAAATTGTATTATTATAAAAAAAAAACATTTGTTGGTTTAGTTCACTTATTTTAGATTCTGAGTGGAATTTATTTTTTATTATTTTTACCTGTACTAAACTGTTGTTTATATTATATACTACTGGTACTTATCTATAAATATTATTTGTCACAATGTCTATAATGTTTATGATGAAAAATGTATTGTAAATGTTTGTGTTATAAAATGCATTGTAATGTACTAATGTATAATAAACAATGATATTTCAGATTAAATTCAGTTTAGCGATATCATTGGTCAATTCACATGGCTATCAGGAATTGTAATCTATAGAATATTCATTATTCAATAAGAATAGAAAATCTTGACATCGTTAGCGTACCAAAGGTTCTGATTTCCGAAGCGTTGTACTCGTACAGTACTCACAAAATTATAATTTATATGAATAACTTCACCATCACGCCTTTTTCAAATATTACTGCCTATTATATTTATTTATTATTTATCACAAAATTGGTTTAGTATTGAAAGTTTATGTTATGAACTATTATTAAATTTGGTATGTGTTGTACCTATACTTTTAACAATGTTCTGCACAATCATTATGTTCAGCATAGTATAAAATATAGATATTATAATAATGATAATAATAATTATTAAAAAGTTAAAAAATATAAATATCTCATGCTAATTTCTTTTATTATTATTATTTATATGAACACATAAATATTTTTAGCAAAGTATTTTGATTTAAGCATTTAAAATTATAAATTTACTTGTATACATTCAAAACTAAAATGTAATTATTTTACTATGTCAAATTGTACTTAAAATGTATGAAAAAATTAACTTAAACTATTATTATATTTAATTGATATATACGAGAATATTAATTATTTTTACGGAAAATAATAACATTTACTTAAAAAATATTAAATTTAACTTATATCAAAGTATCAATTTATTAGAGGTACTTTTAGTAGGTAAAAAATATAGCAACTATTAAATTTATTTTTTAAAATTACATACCTAATCTAGTTAAAATCGTATTTTTAATTATGACTGTAATAACTAAAATGTACGTAGGTAATTATTTTACTCAATATATTACATGTTTTTTTTTTTTTTTTAATGAATTAATTTTATATATTATTATTTATTTATTTTAATGTATGATAAACAGTTTTCTTTTGATATGCATAATATACCGAACGAACCGAACGAATATTTCGCAAAGTTAAGCTATTTGGCTCTTTTCATCGCGGTAATTGTTAAATAATAAATAATAATACATGATAGCATTATGATACATAGAGATATGCAAATCGTTTTAAAAAGAAAATATCATAAATGATCATAGTAAAACAAAAAATTTACTCAACAAATGCTATTAGTATTAGGTTGGGTCACTAAATAACACAAATATAATTTTTTCCTTTTAGGAATAATAATTTATAATAGACTTGTTAATGATTTTAATATTTTATGTATATTAAATTATTTTGTAATTACTTATATTATAAATATAATTGATTATTGTAAGAATCTATATTATTCTCAATATTATGTTAAAATTGATACTTATTAATTCGTTAAATTGTCAAATTGTATGGTTAAGAATATAATAAATATAGTGCTATATGATATTTAGCGATCGAAGTGATCTTAACGATTTAAGTGATGCAACCAACCAACACAACAGCGGACAAGAAATATCGACCTATGACCATAAACAACTATTACTGCTACTACAAGGATCATTTAACTAAGCACATAATAATAAATATCAGTTCAAACAATCACAGATAATAATTAATTTTCTTTATAAAATAATAATTTAAATTGGGCAATGAAATATATATCTCAGCACAACACGAGTTAATACTAACTTAAACTGTTTAAATCTGATTAATACACACGAGCAATATGTGTATACTAATATGCAATTTAATTGTTACTTAAAATTTTACAATGTTCGACGATGTTTGATATTATTGCCCGATTTACCTTATTCATAATAACTTCAGATTTTCAACTGATAAGGCCTATATAACTATATGCGAATACACAATTTTAAATAAATATTGATTACGTTTGCAATTAGTAGGTACAAAATAACTACCTTGGTACTCCTACGCCTAATTAAGGCGATAATTATTTTTATTGTATATTAAGAGGTGTGTCAAAATTATTCTCTACTTAACTAATTTTTAATGCTTTTTTTCAAATATTTTTAATTGATCAGACACAATATTTACTATAAATTTTACTCGCACAATAAAATTAGTTACACGTTTAAAGTATTTTAGCTGCAAAGGCAAAGTTATTTCTATTTAGTCCATAAATTAGGTACGATGCTATCGTAAACATATTATATAACATTAATATTATGACTTGGTCCAATTATCTATCGAAATATTAAAATATTATGTATTTCATAGTAATACTATTGATTAAATATATTATATGTATATTTAATCAATGGTAATACTGTATTTAGTATTATAATTAGTTAATTTTTTAGAAAAATTCTACTCGTATACCTATGAACGCTATACAAACAATTTGTGTAGACTCATAATGTTAAACACCAGAATGGCAGAATATAATATGTAATTTACCAATAACATTATCAACATTAATAGCAAGTATATTAACTATAGTAAATAATAAAATATAATTTTGTTTTATATTTTAAATCTGTAAGACCTATGGGTGCAATACATTTTAAAAAATGAACAGCTTGCAGTATCGATATCACAACTACAATATGTAATCGAATACAAATAAAAACTTGCCGTTTATCAACAATTATACAATACCAATTCACATTAATATATTACTATCGTGTGTTATCAGTAATTAAATGTTATGAATCTAATGACTACTTATAATAATACTTCATTAAAAAAAATCCATCAACAAATTAACAGCATAATATTCGATTAAGAGTCCTGAATTTAAGCAATATAACAACAATGGAAGTTATTTGCGATCGATTTTAATGTTAAAATTCAACGCCTTAACTATTGTTAGAAATTAAAAACTTTTAAATGTAAAAATCACTGTATAATACATTTAGTGTATACACATTAATATCTGTAATAAATAATGATAACTATTAAAAGAAAGAACCTGTAATTAATACTTTTGTTGGCTCGTCCACGTACGAAATAATATTTACATACAGAAATCGAACTAACATGATAAGGGCCTCACCTTTGGTCCAAATATTATGTTCGTTATTCAATAACTACGAAATTAACAGACCTCTACAACATACTAATTACATGAGCCTTTCACTGCGAAGAAACAAACTGCGTTCAACTCGTTTAGATAATCCAAAGGTTGGCTTATAGGTTTGACTCACCAAATGAAAACTATGAAACATTTTATTTTTTTACCAGAAAAAAATACTTACTAAATCCCAACTACCAATGACTGAAACAATATAGAATTGCACTATAATACGAAAATAAAACTTGTATGAGTATACTTCCAACATACCTATGGCGAACAAATTGTTTGTGTTCAGATTGTGTGAGCAAGCGCTTTGTTTTTTCGCATCAAGATCGCAATTTGTCGATCAGATATCATAACAAAAGAGCAGAAATTTTTACACGGACCCCGAATTTTAATGTAGTTCATTTATATCTTCATACGTCATTATCAGCCACCTAGTAACATTGTAAATAATAATACTATTAGGATCCGTTGAAAACGAGAATAATAGCTACTAAAAAATAACCATCAATAAATCAAAATAATAATTAACATTACGTTATATTATATGTAATAAATTTAAAACATCAGCAGAAGGATATGATATTGTCTCATTTACCTCGGAAAAACTATATTACAGTGTCAAAGTATAAAAAATAAGTCTGTATTGTTTTATTTTGACTCGGATGTATAAACTTACGAAGAAAAAATTAATGACAATAGTTTCCTTTTCCTAGTTTACTTGTTATCGTCGAGCTACACTCACTAAATGACAAATGACCAACGACCTATGAATTTTTATGAACTAATGTAACTAAACTATTTCATTTTTACTTACATGATATTGTTTCTTAACTACCTATATGATTGCAATGTATCTACTAAGAAATAATTTTTTTACTAGTTGACGGTTAAACGCAGCAGACATTGTGTAGGACGTAGGTAATAATTTGTTTAGTAAGTGTAGTCAAAAAGGTATTACCGATATAACCCGTAAATAAATAATAACACACGAGCAAAGCCTCGGGAAAAGATAGAGATGTTTATGACAAAAGGTTTACAAGGAGCAAAGACAGCTTTATAGTCACGCTGTATTAATACATCCTTTGTTATGCATCCTTGACACCCAGATATGATTACAACTGACTCACTTGAGGGGGGTTAAATATGTAACAAAAGATTTAGATTACTTGATAACAAATACGTCATTTAACGAGCATATGAGCAGAACAATAATAATATAATTCAATGATAATTATTAAATTACAAATAGTACCTACATAAAAACATTTTGGTTTGAAAAAATAACTTTAATTTAATTAATTATCAAAAATACTGTGTCCAATTCTTGATATCTTCTTTCCACTTTACCAATTCAATATTACATCAAAGTTATTGTTGTAGTTAAAATAAGAATGGTAAGCACATCATAATCCTTGCTTCAATACAATAGTATCAAAATAGGTATTAAACATGATTAACGAACTTTTATGTTATACAAATTAATAATATATAATTTGTATCATTTATATAAAAATTATTATACTTTGTTTAGGTGAAAAGATTTATAATCATAAAACTTTATTATAGTAAAATTATATTTCCTAATTCCCTTTGCATTTATTGTCTCCGTACTACAAATGGATTTTTTTTTTTTTGTTAATTTAAAAGATATTTACAATCTATAATTATATAAGCACAATAAGTAAATTTGAATGTTTACAAGAAAGGTGTTTATAATATATTACATTAAAAATATGAAAGAGGAAGCCCTGATTAGTATAGTATCTCTAAAATATACAATAAAAAATTATTTTTTGTATCAAATTCATTTTATTTTTATTTTTGTTTTTTTTGTTCTTTATTTTTTTCAATAACATATATTACTTGGCTAATTTTTTTTTTTAGTCTAAATGAACTCAAAAGAAATTTATAACATGAACAAATTATTTTTACACGTGATACTCATCGTAATAATAACATCTGAATTCAAATAACTGTTATAAATTGTATACTAGATAATAATGATTAATTTCACACGTTCATCGTATTATTATTTATTACCTTAACAGTATATAATCAAATTAAAGTGGTACGGACATGTTAATTTTTTTATTAATATTATACAAAACTATTTCATGATTATATACCCAGAAATTGACATAAAATAACCATTTTAAAATCATTCAACTAAATACCTATAATTTAATCGACCTTAAATAAATAAATTAAATAAATACCACCTGGGTGGTTGTGCTGTTTGTTACATATTTTAAAACACTACCAAAAACGAATTCTTTATATTTAATTGCTAGGTAATCGCTGTCGTAGATACCTTATATACCTGTTGGTTAATATGCATCACTACTTTATAATATACCATACAATACAGATAATAAGCATAGATTATACTTATAAAATTCAGAATCCTTCAACTCGTTGCATGATCACATGCATAAAATCATGCAATGATATTGAACATTAATTTTAATTTAATTAATGACTATACTCACTCTTCCAAATGTTATCGATTATTGTTATCATTAACCATTGCGTATTACCTATACCATCCCCTCTATAAATGATGAAATATATTATATTATATACTACCTAATATATGTATAAATATCAAATGAGCACATTCAATACTTACAACTAACAGAAATTATTATTTTAGACATATTTTATTTTATAATAACTTACAAAAATTATCGTGCTTATTGTATTTATCTATCGACCATCTATGCAGGTGAAATGACAAACGATACAGTTAACGATACTATTAACACATTAATAATTATTAATATTTAAGAATTTTATACAGCAATTTTAAAACTTGGACTACAGTTTTTTATTTTTTCTGACGATCTTTTAAAAATCATCATATATTTGATTGAATAGTAGGTAACAATAATAATTTTAGTGCAAGTTATGATAACAATTCACCTATTATAACATTAATTATATTATTAGTATTAATTACTATGTACTTATAAATATATTGCAGCGATAAATTATTTAAATTAAACAATTCTTAAACATTTACAATTGCAATATAGGTACTTATAATAGCTATGTATAATCAAAGTTTAACATGGATTATAATGGTTTCTGATTACCTACTAATCAAATAAAAGGAATATGATATGACATTATTCGTTAAATAAAATGGTCAGCAAAATTAGTACATTCATGATTTCAAAACCAACGGATATAAACACTCTTTTTATGAATAGATATATTATTACATTGAATTACAACATAATAATACGTTAATAAAATTACAACAATGTTATAAAAACTATAGTTTTGAAGACAACAAAACTCATGACCGATTTTGAAAACTAATAAACAACCATTAGCCTAGGAATTGGATTCAATTGGCGTTAGACCATATGAAAAGTGTACTAATATAACCAACAATTTATTCAAACATTAAACGAGGACAGAGGCCTAGGTGCGCTTATGAAATAAAAAACTGATTTCGAACACATATTTCGATTTGAAAATTTTATTTATGAACGTATTTCTCTGCGACTTGTACGTAAATATAATACGAAAAATTAATTCACTCGTAAAAAAAATCCGGGCCAAACTCCATGTAAGTTTTTTTTTCTCAACGCAATATTCTATTATTATTATTCAGTCAATAGAAATTCCGAGCCCAGCACTTGTTTTCATCCGATTAGTACCTACGCGATCTGCATTGTGCAACGCACAATTTCATATTATACTAACTTAAATAGTACGTAAGGACGGAGGCTGCAACACGACTCGTCAGCGCACATACCTGACACACCTTTTGTGCGCCACATGTCACAATATTATACGTTTTAAGTTACCAAAATATCACGCACCGCGTAAACAGCATACCTCATTAAATCACGCGATTTTCGTATATATATACATATAGGCACATATTATGATACACTATAAACTCGTATTGATACATAATTGTAAGAAACGCGTAATCACGTGAGAAAACCATCGTCACAAACTTATAACCGTACCGTGATAACTACAGCTATAGCACATTATTAAAAGATAAAATTACAATAATAAATTGTATATGACCCAAACAGTATAGGTTTTTTTTTAATATTTTATTATCACTATCCATTACCCCCCTACTGTACAACGATTAATATGGTACCGAACACAAGTGCGTTAACTTAATAATTATTCAATATGCTGTATTTCTAAAAAAAAAAAAAAAAACTGGTATTTTATACTCTAAAGAGCTGACATGTCGATGTTTTTTTTTTTCAAAACTATTGATTATTTTAAAAGCTAAAATAACAAAATCCGTATTCTCGAGATACTTTAAGTATAAATTATTTATTTAATTACCATAGGTTTACGTGCATATTTTAATTTGTTAATATTTTTAACGACTGCAAATAAAATTAATGGCTCGTCTAATGTATTTTATTTTATATGAAAAAAATTAAAAAATAAAAAATTGTAAATATTATTTTATTTACCTGGTAAAAGCGTAAAATTTCCAATCGCAATCTCCGGTTTTTGACACGCGTATATTTTATTTTCCAAGTCGAAGCGCACCGTTAAACATACACTGGCATGATAAAATTACTAACAACATTTCTCAAATACGTTTCCTATATGATTGTTGAAACATCATCATCTGCAATATCTAGAACACTGCCCGCGGTGTTTGATTACAATTGGTCACTGATCACAAACGCGCATTTTGCCCGGGGAAACAATTGATACCTACTTACCTATAGTTATACCTTAGCAGTGTACGTTATGTCAGTCAGGGACAGACGTGTGAGTTACCCAACGAGACGAATTCAGTCATCTGAAAAGAATAAAAACCACGGACTACAAAATTGATTATAAAGGAAAGTATCTATAATATAATAATATGACCATTGGCTAGGAAACTCTGAAATCATATATCGTACAATAATAATATATAGTGTCGTGAACATTGTCAACTACTGCATGTTGTGCAGCTGACAGTACTTACTGCAGTAGGCTGCATTTAAAGTAGGGCACAAGTCTATAGTTATATTATGGTTATACTATTCAAAACATTTGCAGAGATAAATCGTTAATGGCGTGTTGCCGTGTTATGACATAAGAACTCATTTGAAATATACAATATGGTGTATAGCTATATGCAGTGATCATTCAACGAAACTTGAGCATATTACTTAATATATCATGTATTGTACATAATAAACATTGAGTATAAATATTGTTTTTATTTTTGTAAATATTAATTTTATCAAAACTTGACTAAATTTATAGCACATATATATAGCAATAATAATAAAAGTTATAGTTAATCTTATATAGTATACGTTTAGTTTTTATATTTGTAAAAATTATATTTTGTATATGTTAAGATCAAATTTATTACGTATATTTACAGAATCATGGGAATTATGAATTCCATAAAATGCATTGTTTCTATGTATAAATATATTTATCATAATATGATTAATACAAGTTATATGTCTAAAATAATAGGTGAATCTCTATCACATTTTTATATTCCCATTTTTCCGTTGTACCTATTTCTTATCAACAATACAGTTCAAAGTTTATCACAAACATAATTTATAATATCATTTTTAAACGTCTGAAATATAAATATTAAAATGTTTGTAAAATATATCCACCATGTAAAACACACATTACATATAAAATAGCACAGTAACACACATTGACATAAAATATAATGAATTTTGTAAAATAAATTCTTCCAGGTATTTTGTTATTTCAAAAACCAAATTCATAGTTAATAAATTAGTAGAAATAATTATTACCTCGTAAAAAATAAACCTTCATAAGTATTTTATATTCTAAAATTCTAAATCATTAAAAAAATAAAGAACCCATATTAAATTATAATATGTTAAACATACCTATGCCATTTTGACATATATATTATCAAAATAAAGTATAAAGTACATAAGTTTTTCTTTTTAATTGTGGTCATAATTAATTGCTATAATTAGTTGTTTGTATAGTGTTCTCGGAAGTATAAATACTGTTTTGGGATTTTGGCCCACACATCTTGTCGATTTTTTCAGTGAAATTTAGTTTGTCCTATTCAACACAAAAACATCATTTGCATATCAATTTTTAGATTACAATTAAAAATTGATTTTGATTGTAAGAACACATCCTCGTGAAGTTAACAAAAATGTTCAAGTTTTAAAATAAATCATACCTCTAAACTTTAATGAATTACAATATTTATTGTTTTTTAATAATGTAGTTTGCTCTTTTAAATTAAAATCTAGGGCCTTAGGACATCTATGCAGAAGTATATTAAACTCCGACTCAATACTTACGAGCTTAACATGGATAAATTAATGGTTTAGACAGCACATCGATCATAATAAATGTAGATATATAAGCGATAATAACGCTTTCCTCGCAAACATCATACACCCGTAAGTGACTCCGCATAAAAACATTCAATAGACATATTTTAATACTATTTCATGGGCGTGTTCTACGAAGCCTCCTCATCGATTTATTATTAATGCTACTCAATTCTACTCAAACTGTTGATATGATGACAGTATAATATGTAATCAAACAATTTTCAGTGAATCTTGATAATTTAATGGAAGCATCAAACATTTAATTTACAATAATAATAGTAATAGATTAAAACTATATTACAGAGCAATTAGATATTAGAATATTTTCAAACCTTTATTGGCTATAAATAATAATATTTTAAACCAATGGTTGGTCAATTAAAACGGTTTACATTATTATAATTTTTTTTTTTGTTTTGTTTTACTCGTTAATAATTTGTTGACCATTATCTTAAGGGTTTTGTTTATTAAATAACTAGTTCATTTATTATTTACTTTTTGATATAGTGTAACAGTATATTTTTTACTCTATAAACAGTATTACTCGTTACTGAACTTTTCAATTAGCATCAAAAACATATGTATTCTTTGAAGATAATTCGTATTGGGTAAGTACATTGACTATAGCTTATTTATGTACTTACATAAACATTTGTACTTAAACATTTGCATCCTTACACAGGTATTTATTTTATATTATAAAGTGTCTCTTAGTTTTTAAGTTCTTATATAAACATTATAAACATGAAATGGAAAAAAAAATCTAATCTAGGTCGATACTCCAATGAACCTAATAAGAAATTTTTAGGGAGGAATATTGCAGTTAGAAAATAAATTAGCAAAGAATGTTCTACTTTTTATTATAATCCTCATACCGATCATGTATGAATGATAATTTAGTATGTCTGGGTTTGATGTTTTTTCTGTGCTTCAAAATGGAAGAAACAGTTTACTTTTGTCTGTATTGTTCACAAGGAAAAGTGTTATTAGAAAATATTTTGCCATCTCCAAAGCCTATTTTTTCTCTGTTGTCACTTAGTCAAGTCAACGTGAATTGTTAAAAGAGTATTTATCAAATATTAGTTTTAATACTAATGCATTTTGAATTACGTCTTTTATGGAAACAAAGATCATTGAAAATTGTATCACACAAACTTTCAAAGCTGAGAGGCAAATTAAAATTAACAAAACAAATATATACTGATGTAAACGAATTTGTAAACAAAATTAGTTTCGTTTAATAAACAGTACAATTTAGTTCGAAATCTAACATTGACTAAGTAGTGTAATCCGGTTTGAAATTTGTAATGAAATTATTAATTGTTCATACAATCGATCAATTATTTTTCTATATAAACAGTGATCAGACGATCACAATATTATACTCTTTATATATATAGGAAGAATGTAGACAGACGCCTGGAAGAATTTTTTAATATTTAAGTCCCCATCGTGAGTCAAATGTAAAATCTAGCAAATATGACAAGCGTGATTTTTACCAGAAATGGTTCACAATTTAAACCAAATAACGTATAAAATATGCTAGACAACGGCGGGGGAGTGCCGGTCGCGTGAGGCCTGGTGTGTGTTACAACTTATACACAAAGGGTCGTGAACAATCATTCGACGATTACATGCAACCGGAGATATTAAGAACAAGCTTGGAAGGTGTCATACTACAAGCTAAGATGTTGCAAGTCAGTATGATAACTCCGTTTTTTGCGAAACTGATGAATCCGCCCTAAATGAAATCTATCGAAGTGTCTTTAAAAGTATGTTTTATTGTTTCGGTGTATTTTACGGTACCTAATTTTATTGAAAATCGTGTTCTAATAAATGTGTTTGTTTTCTAGCTATTAACCGATCTAAATGCAATAGACGAGAGAGAGAACCTTACTTCATTGGGATTGCATCTAGCGAAATTACCTATGAGTCCTCTCGTCGGCAAAATTATGATTATGGGTGTCATGTTCAGGTGCTTAGATACCATACTAACGATCGCAGCCAATTTGACTTTCAAAGATCCATTTGTAATGCCGGTAAGTCGTGAATTTATCCCTTTTATTTTTTTATATTATTTCGTATACCATAGCTAAATAATTTTGAATGTTACAGAAAAATGAAGAATCGCAAAGTCGTTGTCGGGAAATGAAAAATCAAATGGACAAAGATCACCGTAGTGATCTCCTCATAGTTGTCAAAGCAATGAATGGATATTTACATGCCAAACGAGACGGTAGGATTTCTGAATATTGCCGAGAAAATTTCATAATGCCCAATACTATGGAAATGCTTCAAGATTTGAAATCGCAGTATGCGAAATATTTACAAAATCTTGGATTTATAACCACTTTAGACTACACACATAAGGATTATAATACAAACTCAAGCAACATTAAGCTTATAAAATGTGTTCTTGTAGCTGCGTTGTGTCCAAATATTGCCGTTGGAAAGTAAGAGAGATATTTTTATACTTAAAATATTAATTAGTTATAAGAAGTTGATTGATTATTATTATTATTATTATTATTATTATTATTATTATTATTTTTTAGAACTGAAGTTAGACCTGGCGAATTCACCGAATTTGTTACTGCCAAGGACGAAAATGTCTCCATACATCCAAAATCGATCAATTCAATATACAATTACTATAATAGTCCTCTAATACTTTACCACTCAAAACTTAGGACAAAATCAATTAATTTGCTTGATACTATTATGGTTTATCCGTTACCAGTAGTCCTATTTGCAAAAAGTCTTCATACCGACGAAAAAACGGATCATGATACTACGTTTAGTCTTAATTCTGAAGTTAATTTTACATGTACAACTGAAACAGCAAATCTTTTTAAGGTTATTAAAAATTATTATTATTAATATAAAATTCCACAAGCTTAAATATTATAAATTTAACTATAAATTTCCGAGTAATAAAGTTATAGAACACAGTTATTTCAAAGTATAACGTCGCTTTAAATCTTTAAAATGTATTTTTAGTACGAATAGTATAATATATATAAATTTAATTTTGGTAATTTTTATTTAGTATAAAATAATTATGAAATTTAATCCAAAAAACATATCTAACATACGAAATATTTTGATGTAACCTATTATAATTTTATTTTCCAAATTATTAATAAAATAAAATTAATCGTCTGGTATGTAATTTTTAGCAAGTAAGAAAAATATTGAGATGGGCAATTGAGCATTTAATGTCTCATCCTGATGAAATAAGTTTGAATTCAAATTCAGCAATCGCAAAAGCACTAAAATAAATATTAAATTAATAATGCTTGTAATAAAAAAATATATAGGTTTTAACTACTAAGCCTTATAGTTCTCTGAATTCTATGAATTCTAGTCGACCTTAGCTATTTTGCTGGCAACTTTCGTCAATTTATGTTATATATTTTATTTTACTTTTGTTTTTGTTATTTCTTATTATAATAATATCTCATATGTAATAATGAAATTTTTTACTTGTTATTTTGATAATTGTTAATTATTAATGGTTTTTTTTCAGGCTTGTTGTAGATATTGTTTCTAAAGAAGAATTTTTATCCTTTTATTACGATTATTATTTATTATTTTGTTAAAAAATAAATTGTAATAAAATTAAATAATAAATATTGATAAATATATTCCTTATTATTGTAATTTATTTGATTAATTATTTAACAAACTGTCATGATTAACACTCCTGTTTAATAATTTTATATTATTAAAACAGTGAATATGTATTTGTTTTAGGTCAATTTGGGTAAATTGTAAATATATTTATTATTGACATTTTAATGTTTGGAATGTTTTCTTAAAGTGCTTTAACTAAAAACCAAAAAAACACAAACACTTGAAATTTTCACTAAATGTTTATGTTAACGTTTTTTATAAATAGTTAAGTTTTCAGTGTTTTGAAAGTTTTTAATCTATATATAGATAATTAAAATTTTTGATTTTTCTAAGTTTTTTTTTGAAATATCGATAAAAAAAATTAGATGTCCAAAAACTTTTGAAAATTTATTACAAAATCATTTTAAATTATACTTACTGCAACTAAAAAAAATATTTGTAAACGATTTTCAAATTCAACGTTTTTTTTAAAAATATGGAGAATATATTCAATATTCAGCAGTATAAAAATACTAAGATGTATTCAAAATCAAATCGTATCTTAAATTATATTTCAAAATCAGTCGGGATGTATTGAAATTGATTTCCTTGCTACTAATATTTCCAAGATGATGAATTTCACTTTATGAGCAGTTATGTATGTAATATGTATATTGCAAATTGCAATATCATTTAGATATTTAATAAAATCCATATTTGCAAACATTTGGCAATAAAATGATAGAAATATGTTAATATTGTGAATTGGTGAGGTGACTTTATAATATAAATACAGGTACAGAAATACGAAGTAAATTATTATAATGCATTTATTATAACAAATTATCGATCTATTGAAATATTCATAATATAGCATAATATATAGGTGTACTTATATGGGAAATAAATTATAAGATACAGGTGGAAAATACTTGATCCGATAACTAAAAGCCAAAAGGAAATAAGAATAACGTACAATTATTGTGCTGAATAATGCATGCAACCAAAAAATTTCGAATCTTGTTGCTTTGCTATAGATTACACGACTAAATATTTACTGTACAGTACTATCGTAAATTATTATAAGATCGTGTTTTTTTTTTTTTTTTGCGAGAAAACAAACGGTTTCCACGAGTTGATGGGAGTTACAAGATGTAGACGCACATATTTCCTTTATACGGTTACGTGCAAAAAAAATTAGATTAACCGTTTCACCTATAAAGGAGACCGCCCAAAATAATTCGTCGGTACTCCTAATAAAAACAAAAATCTCAACCGTCGTTTAATTGTCATTTAATTGGCGGTAGCTGAAGAGCTGTTGCCGACCACCATGAGAGAGAGTCCATTAAACGTCTTGTCGGCATGTCGCGAAAACGATCGCTGCCGGCTGTTTGGCTGTACCTTTCGTTTTCGTTCGATAATCGTTTAGCCTCCAAAGTTTTGCGCTCCTATTATAACCAGAAGCACACTGCGTAAAAACAACACAATGTAATAATAACACTAATAATAATAATAACATGATTTTTATTATTATTATTATTATTATTACTATAACGACAATAACTGTCTAGCCCAATGCAACAATGACATTAGTGCCGAGTGAAATCGCACTGTTCTCTCGAATGATACGGTCGTTTTTGTATAGATGCAGTATTTGTCGATAATAAACCGTATGGATGCTTAACGATAATGTTTCTGATATAATATATCGAATAAAATCGGAACCATTGACGATTGGTATGCGTTTTGCAATTTCGTACAATATATTTTTTACCAAAAAAATTAAACAAGTGGTTGGTAATGACACATAAACATGTAAAATGAACTTTGAACGATTACGTTTAAATTATACAAACGCACGTTTGACTACGTCAGTAATAAAATAAAAAACTATTCCAGCGATTAAACAACTCTATACATAAATCGGACAATCCAAACTTCATGAGCAGGCGGGCTCGGAGTACTCTAACAGCACATTAAAAAAGTTTCAAGCATATTATTATTCATTTGCTACAAGTCAAATTTAAAGTGAAGCAAAATAATTAATTGATTTTATTTTCAGTACATAATTGTCAATAATTGTCATAATTGACATAATTACAACAACTAAACATTTTTCTTTAATTCTTAAGCTTTTTAAAAAAGTTTACAGGTAAAAATGGAAATATGTCGGAAAAACCAACAGTAACAAATTCATGATGGTAATACAAAAATGTAAACGTGATAGGTTTTTTGGTATTAATATTAATTATATTAATATCATTACTTGATTTTTAATATTTTTATCGGTACACTTATAGACTATTATTTATTCTATTTTTTAAAAAATACCAACAGTCTAATTTCAAATCGTCTTAGTATAAATTAATTTTTCTTAATAAAAAAATATAACCTTAGCAACTTGCTCTGCTAACTTATAATAATCAATCAATTTTATTTTTTAATTTAAAAGATTATATGAATACACATTATATTGGAACTACTGAAAGTTGTTTATAATAGCAAATTATGAATAAAACTAATAAATCAAAGTAGGAAAGATTAATTTAATTTTAATTTAACCAAACCTAATTTCCCTTGTCAAAAACTCCATAACAACTACATATAATAAAATAATTTCGAACTCGATTTCTGCGTAACGTCGATATCTATGATTTCCTTGGGAATTTTTTCCAAACTTCACGACGAACTTGTTTACTACAACTGTTGACTACAATATCAGAAATTTATTACGACACACTTTAAAAAGTAGGTGAAGATGTCCGGATCTGAAAATGATACTAATATCATTTAAATATGTTTTTATAGTTAAATTAGTATTAAACAGAGAGTTAAATAAAAAGTTAAGTGAAAATATTTTTACCTTCTTTATTTTCTTCTTCGGTAAACGAAAATATGAGTAAATAAAAATCACATCATATTTTATATGATAAGTACTATACCCAAATCTTGAAAAACTGTTCACTGTGTGGTTTTAAGTATGATTTTAACATTGATTTGCTCTAAATAAATATTTTTATTTCAAATAATAGACTTTATTGAAACATGACTCTTCGCTCTACTTCTAAATCTATATGCGCACGTACTACTACTTTTAATTAAAAATTACCTATACAATCGTATAGTAATTTTTATAATTACTGTCATATATGATATACCTAGTATGTAATAAAAACATAATATGGAATTCAATTTAACTCGGTTAATAACATTGCAGCAATAAAAATTATTCAAACATAGAAATGTTAATAGGTAATAAATTAATACATTATATAATTAATCGTTTTATGTACTACACCTACGCGTACTGTATTGACAACAAATGTGTTCGGTGCTGTGTTAGTTGCAACCTATCATAAATTAAAACTCGACTTTGATATTATTTATATTTTTTATGAACTAGGTTATTTTTTAACTGTGTTCAAGTCACTTAAACCAATGATAATATTCCAAATGAAAGCATAGGTTTAGTGAAGATCATAATTTTTAGTCGATCGAAAGGATTATAAATTTTTCTACGAACTTGTATCTCATATTTAGATTTGGATGAAATACATAAAAATTTAAATAATTTATACTTCTGTATCCGTCTCTCATTTTACGATTATACGCAAATAAAAATAAATAGGTAAGTACTTTAAGATACATCAGTAATAATAATTTTCATGCTTCTTATATTTTAAAAAAATAATGAGTTAATCGTGATAATAATAATATGGCCTTTGAAGTAACCAAAGTGGGTCCAACTATTTAAAAAAAAATTAAGAAAATTATTATTGGCACTAAGGTATGAGCAAAATATTTTTGAAATCTTTTTTCGAATTATTAGAATTAGATAGTAAATAAATAATAATAATTTTAATTATTATAGATTTGTTATAACTAGACAAAAAAAAAAAAAAAATTCAAAGTAATTAAATTAATATTACAAGTATAAATGTTAATTTATGGTAAGACGCTGCAGCAGTGATGCATCCAAATAAGGGATTAACTATATGTGTTAAATCCCTTATTTTTCGACATTTTGAGCTTCAAGTATAAATAAAAATTTCGAATTACAAATACTATTATCATGATTTAATGGTGACTTTAGCTAGAGTAGATGTAATAACTTTGGAGAAAGATCTATAAAGCAATGCAAATGTTCAAATAGTATAAAATTACACTATAATAATGATCTCATACGAGTAGTTACGACGGTGCATTAAAAATGCGGTATAGTGAAATCGATTCTCTATGTCTTACATACAAGTGTGTACACGTATTTTACAGTAAATACAACACTACTCTTCATACTTTACTCATTATGGCTACTCGGTTAACATTAAGGTACAATACTATACCATGACATATTGTTAAATTTATTAATTGTAAATATAATGATCAATATTTTGTCAATATTTTTTCCTCATAGATATAAGGTATTTAAATTATTTTCAATTTAAACATCAAAATATTTATAAAAAATAAAAATAAATTCTGGCAAAACAATGTTAATATCGTTCTCAATAGTTTTTACAGTAGATCATCAATAAAAATATAATACCTCAATAATATCAACCATGTGCAGAATGTAACAATATTGCTTATAATACACAGTTAAAAATATTTGTATTAAATTTATATATAAATTAATAACAATATTGGTTGTAAAACATTTTAAAGTAATGGTTTATTGGTTTAGATCATATTATACTATTATAGACATATGACAGTTAAGAATATAATGTGTACAACGCACACCCTACAAAAAAATTACTTTTTTTACGTATTTCGATTAAATGACTAATAATAGTTTGTCCGGGGCGTTTAGACTACATGGGGGGTCGCAACTTCAAACATACGTTAGTTTACGAGGTTGATAAAATTGTTATACGACAGAATAATAATAAAAAAAAAGATATAAGATTATCAAAGGGTCAGTGCGTCTTATCGATGTTTACAAAATGTCAAGGATTTGACCGACCAATAGCTGCTAGAAACTTATAAAACAATCATTATCTTATAAAAAAAAAAAATTAAAAAATTATCGATCCCAAATGTTAATTGCTTGTATCTGAGTTGTATCCTTTCCACGACGGTCTGAATGTCGGAATAGAATTAATCGGCGGAAATGTACATTTTTAATTTTAATAATTCAGTTACTCGCTGCTTAAAAACCATAAAAAAAACTATTAAATGTTATTTGTGTGTGACGTAGACGATTATCAACTGCAAATGAATAAATTGCAAACGGTATTAACAAACATTAAATACTTGTTTAACATTGTAACTCTACTCTTATTATAGCTGTATACATGTTTTTTGTTGTACATAATTTTTGATAGTTTTTTTTTCCATTGCATTTACAATTTTTATGTTTTTATTAATATTTGTACGACACAATATCTTCTAGTTATATTTTTAATTTATGATTGACGTAATAAAGTTTTAAATGGTAAAATTAAACTGTATTAAAACATAATAATAATAATAACAATAAATAATAATCCTGTAAGTTTCTAGCAACACATAAACATGTGTGTTACCGACATAAAGTATATTTTTTGCCCAGTAACTTTTATTATTTATTCGGACAACTGAAAGCGATACAGATGACCGGTATAATAAAAACGACACCCGCCATATCAGCCACTATTCAATTATTTTTAAACAAAACAAGTAACGATAATCTCATTTAATAATAATACATTATACGTGCGTTTATTAAGACTTATACCTTTTACGTCAAACATAACCTTGTTTAATACCCGTAGACGAGTTTTCTATATTTTCTTCGTTCAATGATATCCAAGATTAAATTCCAAAGGTACATCAAAACTTCCAAGGTCGTATTTGTTCGTTTCTCACATCTCCAAAATTGTTAGTAGATACAATATAATAATATGTACCGATATAACTACTTGCCGGAATATCAATCAATCGATAAAACAACTATACGTTTTTTTCCTTGCTCCGGAGGTTTGTATCCGTATGAGGAAATACCGACTTGTCAGAGAAAGTTTACAACCGGGGATGTTAAGGACATTAAATATGGTACTTAATCATAGAATTTATTAAGATCCGGTATCATTTTATACAAATAATATCGGATGGGCCGGTATAATTATTTGAAACATATACTCACCTAAGTAAAATAAAATAATTTTAATCCGTCCATTTATATAGCAATATAGCACTGTATGTCTGTATCTACGTTTTATATTTTTTTACAATTAGATATAAATTATACTATAGTTATATAATGTGCATTTGGTTTGTAATTTTTAGCCGATTTAAAAATGGTGTATTAAAATATCAAATAACATAAAAAAAAAATTTAGTACTTCAGTAAAGTGTTTGTAGAGTGAGAATGAGAATGAAATAAATGTATATTATGTAAGTATACAATGTACAGCTTGTATAATATATGTTCAATTATAGTATAAGTACTGGCAGACTATACAGTTATTGAAAGTAACGGACATTAAGTTTTTAATGTTGTTTAGTGATTTATTAGTTTATTCATAACATAATAATATAATATACAACATGTATACTCACTACACTCTATAACGCTTTGCTATAACTCATTAGGTACTCTATAAATATTATAAGTTATAACACATTAAAATCGTACTTTATGCTTCTCCAAGACTACATATTATGAAAAATCATAACACATTGTTTTTCAGTTTTGTTTCTATTAATTAATATTTATATTTTCCTAATTTACAATATTAGCATATTATTCTTAAATTATTTACTTACGTCTTTATTTACACAACTTAATTATGAATTTGGCAATTGTGTCCAATGGTCGCTGTTTCGAAATCGTTTGAACTTCAAGCTGATTTAATTTAATAATATCAGTAAATTACAGTGTACTATTTTTCTAAATCCCTCAACTTTATGCAAATGCTACCCACCTAAATTTTGTACGCCAAATTGTACACAGATCTATTGAATCACATCAGCTACAGGTTTAATTCATACATTTCAAGTCTACATGAATTTAAAACATTTTGAACGACAAAAATAATGTCATTATATACCTACTCACAAATATATAATTATCAACATTGAACAAACCCATACGTCTAGCAGTCTACGATTTAAGAATTCAAATGCCGTACCTGTGCACGGTTAATTAAATTAATTATCTTTATTTAATTTCCAAGCACCATGTCGTCAACAGTTTCTAATGCGATTTTTGTTTCGCAATACTCGGGTTTTTTCACTATTGTTTGAAATGTGTTCATAAAAAAAAAGAAAAAGGAAAAAAACCATTAGCGTTTGTGCGCCGTAATTGAACCATCATTGTCGTAGTGCCAATAGTGTGCATAAAATCACGATGTATAGATCGGCAGACAATCATTCGAACAATTTCACAACATTTTTGCACCGGGCTGACCCGATCGAGGGAGTTTTTTTCCCCCTCGAGTGGACTTCGTCGAATGCATTCGAAACTGCATGGTGGACACCTATATCTTTGGAGGGTATTTTTTTGTTTTTTATTTATTATCTTTTTCGGGGACGTCTGAGGTAATAAAGTAATTTGTTCGGCGTGCACGCGATGCTATGCGCAGCGCACAATTCGGGCAGCCGATTGTCGCAATAATTATCCGCTACTGCTGCGGTTCGTGACGCGCGCGTACTCCATTTGCCGCCGCCGCCGGTCGAGAATTCCGTAGGAAAGAAGAGCGACGACGATGCCCGGCGCGCGCGACGTCCGTCTCGCAATCGTCGTAAGTAGGTAGCCGGCAGACTCGTCTCGTCTCGCGGTTATTGGGGAAAAGCTATAACCGGTCAAATCGGATCCTTAGAGAGGTAGGGAAGTGTGGATGAGAAGAAGACGGAAAAAAAAAGGCAAAATAACCAGTCGCCACACGTTACAATCGATTTCCGAGAACGTTCGATATCGAATGTATATTCCGTTCGAGTGTTGCATACAAATGCGGCGTTTTGTTCGCGTGTCCGGAGCCATTGAACGCGCGCAGTGGTACATATTATTATAGGTCGATATATGCATAGGTATATATAAGTACAATATTATGTTATGTAGACTTGAACGCACGGCGAGACGTGCACCACACATGCAGCTCGTACATCTGAATTGCGTTTGACCGTAAGAACATGATGAGTACCGTCGGTGCTGGATGTAAAGACTTGCGGGCTATGATTATTAATGTAATGATCGTACCAGAACGTACTGAGGACGACGGGGAAGAGAAAAACGAAAAGGACAAAGATAAAAATATTCATCGCTCACCGGGTTTTTGCACGTCGTCAATCAATCCTGTACCGTTCACTACGCACCCCATTATGCAATCGCCGTATTATAATTTTAACCCACAAACATAAATTAATTATACCACTAATGTTTTTTTTTTTCAATTTTTATTGAAATTAAAGAAGTTGTTAGATAAATTTATATTATTATGTAGTATAATATACAACAAACTTGGTTATTTGTTTAATACCAATACATAACACTAACACTATACATGAATGTATTTTAATTTGTCTATTCAATATTGCTTACAAATACAATTATCACTCATCCTTGATTTTCTAGATAGGCAACATCTTATGTATCTATGTATCCTGAGTATCGTATTTAAACAATTTTATACCATAACCGAATACTTATTGGCTAAATAAAAATTGGTCAAATATTAGAGATACGATACTCCACCAAGATAAATGGATCCATTGCCAAATCATTAATAATAACATTACGTTTGTAAGGTTAGTAAAATTTAATAAAAGCAATAATATTGCTTATTTTTATATTAGTTTCAATTATTATGTATACATAGGGTTGTAAAATTTCATGAAATTTATTTTCTTATATTTATATTTCTTCTTTATATTTCATGAAAAATATTTTTTTTTATTTCCAAGTGAACATTTTTAAAAGTTAATTTATTGTATGAAATAAAGAAAATATGTAACATAGTTACATACTACATACATAATAATACACAAATATAGACATATAAAAAAACTAGATGACCGACTATAAGACAATATATTGTAGTCAGCCATATGTCAACAGGGAAAAATTGCATGATTAATTATATCAAATATGTATATTGTATATATTTGTAATATATATTATATTATTATGTCATATAAATATGTATAGGTATCTTATATTCTTATAATCTTATCTATTGAGTTATTTTTTAAACATTTTCCTGTTTAAAAGAAAAAAATATTTTTCATAATTTCATTGAAATATCTCAAGTGAAATATTTCAAATTTACAACCCTATGTATACCAATTTATATGAATAAGATTTTACAATTTTCAAATGTTCTATACTATATTATATGGAAAATTATAATTTTAATTCAGAAATAATTGAAATTCATAAATTATGCTCTTTTAAAAATAACAAGTACTTTGTCTTTGATGAAATGACAACAATTAATATACGTATTATAAAAGCGGTATGTAGGTGAATTGTGTATAATAATCTTGTAACGAAAAAAATAAAAGTGAATAAGTAAGTAGATATATATTTGATATTCAAAAACACCAAATAATAATTAAGTAATTTTTAGTTTGAAATATCAATGTTAGTTCATATTACTTATGTTTAGTTTTATTATACATCAATAATATTATACATACATGGATTTTATTATAGATTCATTTTAAATTCCAATCAAAACTTCAATTTATTTAAATTTTTGTAATTATATATTTTAGATTTTGAATGGAGTGATGAATGTATTGATTTTGCAATAATGTGTGAGTTTTTTTTTTTTTGTGTTTGGTGACACCTTTTGAACCAGTAAAAGTGTTTCAATTTCATTATATAATAAATTTCCTGAATGGAAAATGAATCTAGTTAATACTTAGGCGTTAGGTATCTTAAACATTTTCAATAGTTTTCAAAAGCGCCGAAAAAACCATAAACAAATAACGAAAAACAGGCATTTTTACACAAAACTACTTTTTGACAAAATACATATTTTCAATAGGTAATGAAAATAGCCTCTACTTGAAATTTTCACCTAATTTTTATATTAGCATTTTGTATACTTGGTTAAGTTTTCGAAGTATTTTGATTTATTTTGACGTATTTATAGACAATTGAAATTTTCAATTTTTCTAAGTATTTTTTTTTTTTTAAATATTGATAAAAAAAATTTGGTGTTCCTAAAAATTTTGAATATTTAATACAAGATTTATTATAAGTTATAATTATTGCAATTAAAAAAAATCAAAAATTTTGTAAAAAAACAATTTTTTTAGAAGTCCCTAAAGTTCAAATTTATATGAATTATGTCAAAACCACGATAGTTAGAAACCAAATTATTTTGTAGTAGAAAATGCATAAAGTTTTTGGTATTTATACTTAGGGTTCAAAATTTAAATACAAGATTATCCATAAGTTTTCTTCAAATAATATAAAAAAATATTAACCGGACTCATAGAAAAAATTGTTATGACAGACTGAAATTTTAATTTTCACGAAATTGCATAAAATGAAGTTTATCTTCAAAAGATTATAAATATTTGATTTCTTTAATTTTTTTTTATGATTGTTGATTGAAAAAATGTCACTAAAACAAAGTACTTGAAAATTTAATAGAATATTTCACAGAAGTTGTTTTTACTGTCATTCAAAAATTATTGGAATACATTATCACAATAATTTTTATAAGCGTTTGAAGAACAAATATTGACATAATATTACAGTTTAAATAAATCATAAGGTATTATATATATACCTATTCTAGACTAACAAACCATCTCCATTCAGAATAATTTTTTGTATGCAATGATACCAAGCATTGCGTTTAGATTTAAAACATACACCCCTTTCTTTACAGAACCATCCGGTTCTTTTTTTTTATGAACTTTCGTCTTATTGACTCATTCGATTAGTTGACTAAATCGACGAAAATGTTCTAGTCCCAAAGTAAGTCTAATAAGTGGTGACTACTGCAGTAGATAATTCAAAAAAAATTAATTAATGTGCATTTGGAAACAAACAGTTCAAACAACAAAATATTACACAAACAAACGTAACTTAAATTGAAAAGAACTCTTCAGTGTCCTTATGCATATTTTTACAACATAAATACGGAGAAATACAAACAATAATATAATTTTCAACACTGTAACTTTATATGCACAATACAACTTTAACACAATATGCGACTAAAATGAAAACATAACTTACATAACACTGTAGTAGTATCGTACTTATATAGTATCAGCAACATCGATTTAACACGTGCAGTCTTTACGATATTCAAACTTGAATTTCAACTTTGACGTAGATTTACGTAACTCACTTGATAATATTGCACTTGATTTAATACGAAATACAAATACATATATAAGTACAGTTAAAATAACCTTGAAAATCGTAAACCTGCAATATTCCTTATTGAAAATTACTATTTTTCCTTCTCCTAAAAATAGTATACTCAAACAAATTACCATTTTCTCAGATTTTGATGCAGGTATATATAATTACACCAGGTATCCTATACAACAATATGTATATAAACTTACTCGCAAATTCACAAAAGTATTTCTATTTCATTCGTTAGAATTTAATTTTAAAACAAAGTTTAGAGTAACAAAAATATTTTACAATTTCATATAACCAATGCATTATAATAATCAGTTTCAATAATGTTGTGCTTACTTTTCCGATAACTTGTTTATAATAATTTTTTGTTCACGATACGCAACGTCACACTTAGTCCATTATATTCAGAATTATACAATGGTAATACTGTTTGTGAGTACACATTATACTCGTTTCTATTATAATTCCTACAATAATAACCGTAAACAAAACCCGTTATTTGCGTTTTTTTAGACAAAGCATAGTCACGTTTTCTTAAATACTAAAGTAAGCATGCTAGAATTCAATGGAAACTGTATTGTAGATTCCCTAACACTTAATACTTCGATCGAACGGCACCTTACTATATTCTGTAATCAACTAAAATTCTAACATGTTCAATAGTATCATGTGATATATATTTATTATATATATATATATATATAATAAAAAATTAAAACAATAAAAATACAATTATTGTATGTTATTTCATTTAAATAAAAAAAAAAAAAAATTAAAAATGTCTAAATTTAAACACCTAAGTAATAAGCGCTAAATCAACTGTTCCGGGTAATATGATAATTTATAATATATTATTGAGATTTACATAATATTATAGCTAATGTATGGGATCTCAAATTTTCAAAATCAATATTAAATTTATTATTAAATTGATTTTAATTCATCATCATTACAGTCAAATTTGAATAATAAAGAATATACGCCGATAGACTGACAGTCATGGCATTGTATTATAAACTTGGCTGAGTCCAATTATAATTATTAAGTATCAATTATTTTAATTTTACATAAAATCAGAGATAGTAAAAATAAAACTCATTCAATAATAATAAATATTATATTTTTAGTCACCCTAAAAAATTACCCGTCTACATTTTGATTTTAAACATGATACATATTATTTTTTAAATGCACAAACTTCATTGTTGTAGGTATACTCGGAAAAAACCAGATTACAATTTGACGAGTTCTAACATGAAAGTATATAACCTCTTAAGACTATCGTGTTAATTATTTTTGCGTAATATTATTAACTATAGTGTTAATGTATAATTATAATTATGATAATTTAATTTGCATTAAACGCTGACTACTAATTCGAATACTATTTCACTTGTTCATTTTCAGCGTTGATAACTGTTGGCGTGACCCCGAGTAAGTGGGAGATCAGACGAAGACGAAGAAATAAACCAGTCGTGTCGAATAGGTACGTATGTGCAGTACACTGCAGATACGCAAAATACAAAAATGAATCTGATTAATATCGCCACAATAGCAATTTTTTTGACTCTATGTCTAACGGAAGTATATTGTAATCCTGATTTCGAGAACTTTTACGAAGGTAAAGTATTTTTAATATTTTTATTAGGTTGTGTAATAATTAGTGTAATATTACAAGTTAGCTTGTGCATCATTTTTAAAACCACTGGTTGATAAGTGAAAACAATGAACATTTTTTTAATAATTCTCAACTTTATAACTAAATGCCTTTAAAAATATAATATTTATGTAATGACAATGGTGATGCCGACAAAAGAATCAGCCAGTGAACCAATCATATCTAGTTAGGTCAATAAATGAAAACTTTTCAGTTAGTCTATGAATAATGACATAGACACAATATACATTATATAAATTATAGTAATTATACAATACAATATTATAAGAGTTAATGATACTGTAATTCGGTATAATTATCAATAATCACCAGGAATAATTCAACATTTTAAATCGATAATTTAAAATAGAATTTCAAAATAGAATAATTTACGAAATAACAGAAATAATAAATAAAATAATAGTTTTGAATAGGAGATTATTTATGCCAATCGTTTCACTAATCCAACTTTATGTTCGAACCATTAGCGTTCAATCGAAACTCAACTAATGATCACTTAGGTTCGGATTTCAAGGTAAGAGCCTTTTTTTAATAATAATGTTAAATAAATAATTCTTATATAAAAATGTGTTTCATTTAATATCTAAGATGATGAATATATTTTTGTTTGCCTCTTTTTGCCTTTTTTACTTATAAATTTCTTTTTGCTTTTTTTGTCTATTTTTAATTTATCTACAGTTTTATACACAACATACGTATAACTATGGATACGAATCGATAAGATCTAACCTATGTTTAGATTCAAAATTATTTGTCAGTTTAGCTTACCTAAGTTCATGGTAGTGAATTTTTTTTTACTTATTAGTTAAATCAACTGAAATGCATTTAATTTTTAGTAAATTTTTAATAAGCTTTTTTTTTAAATAAATAAATATTTTAATTAAATAATACATTTGTTTTTGCCTTTTTCATAATTTAAATGCTTTTTTCATTGGTTATATTGTCTCCAAATCCGAACCTTAATGGTCACATTTTTCTCGTTGATATAGAGCAGTGAGTACCATAAAATGAAATTTGAAATTCTAAAAAAATTATTTAAAACATATTTTCTGAAAAATTTAATGGAGAATGTGGAAAAAACGTTGTGTCCTCGGTTCGGACACATATTCTTACTTGCCTCTCAGTGAATAAAAACCTGTGAACTGCACAATACCGGTTCAAATCAAATCTATTAATGTTCCGATCAAAGACGATCTGTGTATACATAACGTAATAATTTAATATACAATATGTTGTGTTTAATTTATAAATAATTTCGTGTATGAAAAAAAACCAGATGAGGAAATATTCGAACATGAAGATTGTGTGCTGCCTATCAGGGGAAAGAGTGCGCTGAAAATGCCCGTTGCCTACGCAAAAAACGGCACGCGAAACTACTTCTTGTACCCGGACGTCGAGGGTCTGCTGGTACTCAAATATAATTTCACGTTCAAACTGTTGTGTGCCCAGTCGCGATTCGCTGACCCTAAACTGGATGGTGTCTCCGAAGCTGAGGTCACCTGCATGCTGGACAGAGAGCTGTTGTACAACGGTTACCCGTACAAGTACGAGCAGTTCGAGTGCGAATCGATGCCCAAGTCGGAGCTGGTAGTGACTGACAAGACGTGCCAGTCCAAACACACTGTGGTCTCGGTCGGTTTTCGAGCACTCGAGGAGCTGGTCGTGTTGTACAACGTTTGCTTCGACATGGAAACCAAGAACTCCCTATACACGTGGTACGACGCAAGATTGCCGTATCACAACGTGACCCAAGTGTACCATAAGCGGCCTTCGTTCATCAAGTCCAAAGAATTATACGGCAAAACGGACGTGAACAAATTGTACACCGTAAAAGAACAAGTAAGGGAAAAAATTATAATATTGATGCACGTTAATGATGGTAGACATATGATGTCAAAAATTATTACAGTCAACCATAATATTATGTCAGTTATTAAAAAATATAAATCATTATTTATTTTTCTGTTCTTGTCTAGATCAACATATTTTATTACCTATAAAAAGTAAAAATTATAATAAATAATGTGATAGTGATAAATTGTTTAAAAAGAAAACAAAATTGCAATACTCTTATATGTTAAATAGAAAAATGTGTGCTTTTATAACCTAATGATGACAAAGGGTTAAAACTAGTTTTACATAACACTTCAAATAAATAAATTTTATTTTATTTTTTATTTCAATATATTATAAATTTTCTATCCAATTATTAAGTACTTATAGTTAAATTATAATATATTATGTAACATTATATTAAATTGTATATGTTGAAAAGGAATAATTTTATTTTTGCAGAGGAAAACTATAGCTAAAATTCTCAACTCGGAAAAACTAGCGAATAAGTTTATACGACCTGACAGCGAACACTCGCTATCCCGTGGTCATTTTGCAGCCAAAGCCGATTTTTACTACGCTTACGAACAGATTGCAACGTAAGTGTTAACTACCATTGAAAAAAACATTGCCCAAATCAAACTTATAATAAAAATACAATTACGATGTACGAGGTGTACGTGGTATTAAGTATTTACTAGAAAAAAGATTTTATATACCAACTATACCTACTGATATGTGAAAAGATATCTAATAAATAATTACTTATACCGTATATACTTAAATGGTAATCTTAAAATAATCTTATAAACTATAATATAAAACGTATGCTGGATACTTACTAGGATTACTTTAAAAAAAAATTTTAAATACTTGATATATATATAAATAGGTTTATCTCATATTCATGATTTAAAAGAATAATCACTTTTATTTAGTATACATGTAATATGTTAAATGTATATTATGAATTTTGCCAAACTTTACCAAGCTCACATAATATTAAGTTTATTCGTAATTTTATAATCTGTTATCAGGCATTGTTTTTTCCATTTTGCACTATAAGAGTCGAAAGGTTTGATCGTTATTAAAAATAAAAGTATTTTATACTTATTCCAATTAAATAAAATACATTTTAAATTGGCACATGATTGTATTCTATGCATGATTTTCATAAATAAGTTACATACCTAATGATAATGCTCCTGAATATTAGCCATAACAATACATCAGGGGCATAGGCGCAACTAGAGCTTTTATTTTGAGGGGGCTAAAATATCAGGACCACACAGACCCGCGGGGGCTACGCCCCCACACCCCTTATTCCCCCATAATACACATTAATGATACATATACACAAATTCAACTCAATAATTTTAATAAAAATTTTTTGTCTTTTATACAATACA